>VBVQ01001134.1:0-39807 GCA_011636635.1 Tetramorium simillimum
GTTAAGTAAGAATTAATAATTTTACATTTTATTTATTAACATCTCTATAAAAATATGTACAAATTATATACTTTACATGGTTTGAATAAAACAAAAATTTAATAATTATTCATCCATGCATGTATTCTAGCGGCAATTTTTTCTTCTGTCTCCTCTTCAAAGAATGAATTTCCGGTGAACAATCATATATTCAATATATCAAACATAGCATGTTCAGAGAAAGAGCTGTTTTTATCGGCATATTGAATGAATTTGCAACTATTTGAAAAATCGGGAAAATTTTTTGCGACGTGAAAAAGTCGGTTTTTCTATTGCTCTAATAATTATCCAGACTTCGTAAAACAGATTTCCGAGGGCGACAGTTTCGTTTTTTTTTACATGACACATGGGGTGAGTGATTCACGAACTTTGTCCAATTTATATTTTAATTGATCCGACAACAGGCATTGTTATATTTCAATTTACAGGCGTAGTTCGCGACGAAATTGCGTGCCGTCTCTGCACTCGCAAACAAATATTCGGCGGATCGATAGACTCAACAATTTCGCACGCAATTATGACTTTGCAGCTTTCCAATATTGATAAGCGGTTAGTTTTCTAAAAAATTTATAACGCAGAGAGAAGCTAAGTATTATGATTGCATTCATAGTGTCTTCATTTATAATTACAGATTTCTCGAGTCTGATCAACTTTTCAAATTTTTAGTGTTTGAAATATTTCAAGAATCATATTTCAAGAACAACCATCACGATGTTAGTTCACGTTCGTGACAATGTCGAAGAATAGTGGTTTACATTATCAGATATTCCGAAAAAAAGTCAACATTTTTCCACTCACGACGAATAATGAAATTCGAGAATCGAATTATCGTTCGAGATAATCTCGCCTCAGAGGGACATCGATTTTGCACCTTCTTGTATCACAAGCACACAAATGAAGTGACGTGTAAGAAGTAGATAAGTGAACGTATAAAGAGAACTAAAATTCCATCCATAAAAACTTTATCGTTTGCACAGTGAATAGAATTCGATAATCGATAAAACAATTGTAATCCTGTATTATTCCATTTGCATTAGTGATTTTATGAATTTTTGCTTTTGGTCTTTGAAATTTAATCTTTAAGATACAAACGGTATATACAATACATGCAAGATCTGTCAGACATGAGAAATTTGTAACAATGATAGTTACAATTTCGATTACGTTTTCTTAATTAAGGGATGTAGAATTCACGACGGGGGGAATGCTTTAAAAATTGAATGTCAATTGAGCGTAGAGACGCGCAAAGAGGGAGTGAAGTAGGAGAGAAACGGAAGAGAAATAAGAGAGAACGAAAGAGAAACGGAATCGCAAAGCTTCTGTTAAGTATCGTTTGAGCTCGCCATAAATCTCTCGATAGCAGTCCGCGGGGACGAAGAAATTAGAGGCACGGCAAAGGTGGACGGTGCCGCCGCCGGCTTTCTCCTTTCCGTCTGAAATTCGAATAACAAATAAAACGGTGGCGCCGTCCGCCGTTCTGGGCTCTTCGGGTCCGATTCGCGGAATCGATTAAAGATGATTTAGGAATGTCGTTTACGACGCGTAATCCAACTCACTTTCTTGGGAGAGAAAGGGTGCGAAGGGATGGTGAGGGCAGTTTTAATCTATCACCGAGCCAATCGTGGGCCCTGCGAATGGGCCTCGTTAGACCCCGATCGACCTTTGTCGGCCAGATCGATTCAACAAAAATGAGCAATATCGAATTTAAAGGAAGCGTAGATTCGCTGTTCTCTTGAGAAAATGCGCATAATTTTATTCTCCAAAAATCCTACATACTACCCCGAAGTTCCGAGTTAATTTTATTTGAGAATAATTTCAGAAATGTCATATTTAATTTGTCTCATTAAATTGATTTGTCACGTGTAGATTAATTTAAAACTTATTTAATTATTTTATTAATCATCGCGTATTTTCTCTTTGTATAGAATTTTTAAAATGAATTTCGAATAAAGAAATCCGCCTGGATGTGTAATGGAACCTTGTGATTCAAGAGAATCGCTAGGCACTACGAACAATTTTGATCTATCGTGAGAGTCTCTTCGATACTTCTCAACTCCCTACGGCTCGGCTCGTTATCCCTTAAATGTCTCTGTCGATACCGATTTGATGAGCGCCTTCTGTTATCAGGGATTAACTCAAAGAGAATTGAAGACGAGCCAAATGGGCGCGCCAACGTAATCGATGGTCTAATTGTTTCGCCGAACGGCTTATTATTTGAGTTATCGATCCCCGACGGTTCACGCAACCGACGAACGTCACGCGGCTCCTATGTAGAGATTTCACTCACGAAGCGTTATCACAGAGTATCTACTTTTCTATCTCAAAACGGAATCTTTATTTATTCACAAAAATTTGCATTTCTTCTTTGTAAGCAAAATAATGTTTTCTTTAAATTTTGAAATATTATATATGTACCTATATTTTTAATATACATATTTTTTTAATTAGTTTCTTTAGCATAACTTCTTTCATTATCTCAAAAGCCTTAATGTGTTATATCTTAATTATTTTAGCTCGAAAATAATATTAACTTTTCTGCATACACATTACGTGTACAATAAATTTAGAAAAAAAGATATTCTTAAAAAAAAGTCAAAGTTTACTAAAAAGATTATGATAAAATTAGATAAGCTCAAAAGATTATAGAGAAAACAGTAAAAATATTATAAGCATTAGGAGTGACAAGGTTACAAGACTAAAGTTGTAAAGAATAATTAGTTTTTTTTTTTAAGAGTCTAGTCGTCTATTATATAAAGTCTCTTACATCTCCATCGATGCAGGAAGGAATCGAGCGGGCAATTTTAATCTCGCGAGAGCCGCCGAGTCAACCGCTCGGAAAGATCGCTCGTTAGGTACTCGAGCAGCGTCTTCCTTTAAATCGGCGGGAAGAAATTGGAAACGCGCAGGGCAAATCAGTACCCGTCGCTCTTGTCAGCTATCATCCCCGTATCATCCCCGTAGATTCCAAGACCGATTCGATCGGATCAACGTCGATCAAAGAAGACGATCCAAAGACGCCGCGATCTCCCCACCTACGTCTAATCTTGATTCGGTCTCCTTCGCCCTTTTCCTCCTTGGTGCAACGCGCGATTGCAGTTTTAATCTATCGACAAGCGTAGAGCCAATCGCGCGGCTTGAAAGAGAAGTCGAATAGGTTCCGCCATAGATTTCGCTGAACATTCGATGAGAACCGATAATGGAAAGGGTGTTGGTGTGGGCGGTTTGAGCAAGTAGTCTCGTGTTCAAATATGACATGAGTCGCTATAATTTCAACGCAGGGCTGGGAATTGAATAAGGATCAGAATCGAACATTAATACTTATACATACATATATGTGTATGTACATAGAACGCCGACATTAAAATACATTAGCTGCCGTGTAAAAAAATCATCCGATGATATATTGCAAAAATTACATATTTCTTACATGTTTCTCAATTTCCTCCTTTTGCGGTTGCTCGTAAAAATCACTGCGAAAATACATACAACATTTAAATAAAATATGTTCGAATATATTTTATATATATGGTAATAACTCTCAATTTTGGTCGATATAATTTTCTTAATTTAAAAATGTTAAATTTTAGAAAAACTTATAATACTCAAACACACGTTTATATAAATATTTTACATATAAGAATCATGTATTTTATAAAACACGTCTAACTCGTATCTATAGAATTCTCCTTTCTTGATAATTAAGTAAACTTCCATAAGCCTTGTTTCACGATGAGAAGAGATTCTCGAGTTATTAAGCACGCTCAGATAGAGTATGGTTTATTAGGAAACTAGAGGTAATTTATACGAGTACAGCCGGTAGTTACGAGACCGGGACACACGCTGCGACGTCGCCGGGACTCGCGGATCCGGAAAATTAATGATTTATAAATGGACGGTGTAATTAAAGGTTCGCGCGCGGAGTAGCGCCGCGGCAATTAAATCAAACTTGCTAATGAAATCCGGCATCGACAAATCGCGACCGTGGCATGCGCCTATCTCACGGGACACAGGCCTGTTCGTCCGTCCGCAGTCGTATCGACTTTATCTCGGATAAGATTACGATATAATCTGCATGGATTCCGCATATCGATATATTTACAACACAGGGAACAACAGGGAAATAATATTAAAATACATTGCCACTTAAATTATTAGATCAAATGCAAATGGAGTATTCATTACACGGAGAGATATTGATTGAGCTTATATATAGCATAATCGAAAACTTTCATTTCCGTTGATATTTAAGGAAGCTTTTCACGACGATGTCTAAATTCAGAAGACACCCTTGAGTAATAACTGAATTTTGGGCTCTAGATAATAATATTAAAATTTCTAATAATCGTACAAGAGATTAAGCTGACGGTATTGTTCTTGGACAAATAAATTACTGTTATATGTATCGATGTATCGTGATCAATTATTTACGCAACATCATTTATCCCCGAGATAAAATTTTTATATGCTGTTTTTTGCTCTTCTTCCAATTTTTGCACTGAGAGAAAATATAGTTACTTTTGGCTTCAACCACAATTTTATAATATTTCTAACAATAAATATGATCAACTTAACTATATTATGCAACATTATGTTAATCATAATTATCGTTAGAAATATTATAAAAATGTGTTTGAGGCCAAAAGTAACTATATTTTTCTCTCAGTATGTAACTGCCCATGATATAAAATTAACATTTCATCGGGATTAGATATCTATAGTTTGCAAATATTCATCTATTTGCAATTGATAGTAAATCAATATTGACGAAGGTACAATTTAAACAAATTATTGTTAACTCTTACAAATTGATATCTGTATGATATCATGATATCATACAATGTAAAGTATTAATTTATGGATAATATTGAAATCAATATTCGTATCGAAAGAGATAGAAAAGTAGAGAATATTTATTTAATAAGCGGTAGATATTCATTTAATAAACCATTACAGGATCATCAAAAATATAATATCTATCAAATTTCTCATTAAAGATTTATTGCACTATTTTATTTAATTAGAATTTCAGATATTACATGAATGCTAAAAGTATTTCATTTTCATTTTATATATTAAAATAGTATTAAAATCGAATGAAGAATAAAAGGAAACAACATGATTTAATGTGAATGTAAGAGAGATGAAAAATGTGAAAATACATATAATATTAACTATCGGCAGGCAGAAGAGAAGAGAAGAAAGAGAGAAAGACACGATAAACAAAACAGAGTCTCGTCGATGCAGATATCGATCCGCATTACGTCATCATTTCCCTTCAATTCCTTCCTTCTACCGTGCCTTTGTCAATCCCTGATCCTTGCTCGTTGCCGTATTACCCGGCCTTAATTAACCTCCTGGAAAAAAGAGCTTTCTCAAACGGAGCCGTTGTTCGACGCGGCGGAGCGCTTTGTCGTTCCGGCAGATACCGCAATTTCCCCGCACATTTACGAGCTTTTGTGGCCGTGAGAATTTCGCGATACCTCCTGTCGACGATCTCCCCGCAAAGAACACATCGACGATCTCATTTGAGACTCGAGAGGCCCCCCACGCCTCTCGCAAGCGCTTCGCTGGGCTTTATTGCACCGACCGTTAGCACCAGCCACGCAAAACCATGAGGCGAACCACCGTTTTGCTTTGTTCGCTGATAATTTTTGTGCCTGAGAGTATCTGATAACGAGCCAGTAACGACGGCTAAAACGTGGTAGTTGAAATGCGACGAACATCAGAGCTTCCTCGTTGCTCCTTTTTTTTGCGACACGAGTATACATATGTGCGCATATGGACCAATAGAACCTTCGGACATATTAGAAGACGCGTATTCCGCAAATTACTTTCTCGCAAACCCATATTGTCTTATGCGGGGATTTTTCAACACATTTTTCGCGCTTTACGTAGCCATAACTGTATTAATATCGTTATTACAACGTATAATGTTACAAATACGGTTATAATAACATTATTACATTATTATAACCGTATTTGTAACATTATACGTTTTGTCTTTCATTATAACGTCATCGTGTATCTTATTCTAAATGCGCTCTACTGCAAAATGGCTCTGCGTGTGGAAAGGTTGCAACCATTGTGATTAATACTGGAAGATAATCGGATCTCGATTATACATGGGAATACTATTTCGATATCGCCGGTATATTTCACGCACGATTTGTTCGGCTATATAATCGGATATAAAACCAATAATTAATCCGCTAAAAGTCACAAAGAACGAATTTCGAGAACGAGTCGGTGGCATATCCTCCCCCTCTCCCTCAGACTTGCTTGATGTTAAACGACAATAAAAGCGTTCTAGCGTTGACAAAATAAAAAGTTCAACGATTAAACTTAATTAGAGTATCGATCGTGACGCGATTGACTGATTAAATGCTTTCTGTCATTCACGTGCCACATTTTCGTTTTTTTTGCTAAATGTCTCTTTTATTAGGGAAAATTAGGCCTAAATTTACGAGAGAGAAAAAAAAAGAGTATAATAAAGAAACAATTACGATTGTCATTTCTCAGCTGTTTCTAACTGCTGCTAGAGATCAAATTATTTTTTTTAAATAATGAAAAGAAATCTAATCCGTCGGGATAAAATTACAATTCTTGATTTCGACACTTTTTAACGATATGATAAGACAATTCCGATAAATCATTTATTTAAGCTTTACTTTTATTTTTACATATTTATACATATACATATATATTAATATATGATATCTAAAACATAAATTCTATAAAGCTTATATATATATATATATTCATTATCATATACATATATGTATATGTATAAATTATTATATTATCATATAGTATATTATCATATACATATATGTGTATATATATATATGTATATACATACACCTATATATATTCCATTTATACGATGATATAGTCGTTCCGTATAAAAGTTTAATTAGCCAATAACATTCCTACACTGGTTATTTAATGCACTTACAAAGTAATTTTAATTACCCAGTTAATTAACACGTTTAATGCTACGCGGAATTTCGATTAACTTTGAAAAAAGTCGGATTAAAGACTTGTATTTCATTATGTGGAAACGTACGTAAGCAACATTAACCGGATACCAATTAACAGAACTAAACATGCAGAATAAACTTTCATTCTAACGTAAAAAAAAAAAAACGGCGTCATTCAATCAAGAGCAACGCTTTAAATAACAAATCCGTCTTCTCCGGGCGGCAGCGAATAAATGGAGGCTGGTAATCTTTAAGTCGTTATCCGCTTGACGTCCGCACCATCGATAAACAATTTCCTGGCTTCGCTCGATAAAGGGCGCGTGCTCGGAATAATGCAGGAATGATTACTCCTCGCCGGCCATGTTGACGCAATGAAATATCAGCAAGCCATCAAAGGCAGGGGCGACGGAGGTCGGTCGGACGTGGCGAAAAAATTCGCGCGAGATGCATCAGTGGGGAGGATCGGACCGGCGAAGGGACAGTAGAAATTCGTAAATCGTAATAATCCTTTGTGCGGATTTAGCGACTTCGGCGCTTGGCGCCGAAACATCTGAGAGGAGAAACCAGTCGAGGTAATGCTCGGGCCAATAAGCCGCTTTTGTCGGATCTTCCGGTCGGGCGGGCGAACGGGCGAGCCGCCGCCGGTCTTCCGGTCGGCCGAGCGCGGAAAATATGGCATACTCAATCCATTGCACTTCAGTACAAGACACATCCTCCTTCGCGCGCTCGTCGCGTTCTCGTCGCGTGTGTCGGTGTGTGTGAGAGAAATCGACTGCTACTCAGCTGGGTTCACCATTCGTGGCACGCGCGAATCTCCCGCGTATCGGATGCGGCTGTGCATCTTTCTCCGTGTGTTTCCATCTCTCGAGAGGTGAGATTAGAAGCGTTCCAGGTATTAGGAAGGAGCATGTTATTATCGTGCCACGCTTGTGATACGATTTATAAACAACATATTGTATAAGTTATGCGAATAATTAATAATAATATAAGTATGTAAATATAATATATTTGTATAATTAATTATTTATAATTTATAAATATTTATATAATTAATAATATAAATATACTGTAACATGTAACATGATAATACGATATTAATTATGAAAATTTCGAAGTATTTTAAGTATCCTAATATAAAGCTATGGATAATGCGCGTTTATTTGTAAAATTAAATGCGCTATATTTTATTCGATGAATTTTGACTGCATCAATAAGTATCATTACAACATTGTGGCATTGTCACGTTGCACTGTCTACCTGATGAGACGAGTGTTTTCTCAACTTGGCGAGGCTCTACCGAGTGGTTGTGTCATTCTGAGTCGTCTGTAACGACTTACACGACAGTCCAATTACGGTAACTCTTTCCTATGAAATCATCATGACAACGATTTATCGACAGAGAATGTCAGTCACGCCGCGGAACGTGATAACGTCAAATATGTTGAAAATCCGATTAAATCGTGTCAATGAATCCATTTAATCGAAAGAGTCGGAGATACGATTGCTTTTTGGATGGTTTGAGTAATTCGATTTTGTAAGCCGTTTTCATTAATCTAGCGGTTTCTCGACTGTACGTTTAATAGCATAGCGCCAGTTCTAATATTAACGCTGGAAAGCTAACTCGAAACGGTTAGCTGTTAATATCACTATGTTTACCCATTAATATTATGCATAATTAAAGAAGATTGTGTTGGTAACAGACAAAAATCAATAACGGGCAATGTAATATTGATCATCAGTAGTTGATATAAAGCATATTTAGGACATGCATGTATCTGAAACTATATTATAATAAACCTTATTAACGTTTTAACATTAATTTCCATAGGCTGATACTGAATTATTTCCTCTCGCAATATCGTATTCGCGAAATGATAATACAATAATAAAATTTCGTTGTATTAAAAAATATCAACTTTGACATTTCGGCATTTTCTTAAAAATGTACTTATTCATTTCTCAATCCTAAACCAAAGTTATCACATCGTCGATATTTAACGATATTTAACGTCTTCGGTAATAATGATATCGTCAGTAATAATTCGAAGTAATTCGAGTAATAAAATTTAACGATCCTATTAAGTATTAACGTCGCGTATCCGTAGTTGCGAAACGATTTATCGTAATGCCCTGGCTACGGAACGGTAGATTGATACGTCAGAGTATAATGATAGGAGAACTTGGTACTCTAGACTATTAATCCAAAAGTAATACATGAGGGTCTAATGGATTACGTCAAATTAATGGTGAATTGAAAAGCTCTGGCATCTCTAAGCGGATCAACGTTTAGGAGAACTTCTTTGCTAGAGGGACTAGACACAGATTATCACAATTAGAGCGCACTGTGCATATTAACTCTGTTAAATATAATTCAATCGGTAGATATTATACACGTATTTTTTAAGACATATCACTGTGAGGATAAATGGAAGGATCTGTACAGCATTTTAGGATTTTATTCACTTTTCTCAATTTCGCTATTGTCTTAACAGTGTGGAAATCACTTCTCCCGCGACGCAGTCGCTAAGCCGAATAAGCGGGATACCGGGATGGGTATTTGCGATCGAGCACCGCATTATTATTCCATGAATTTCAATGCAAAAACGCGGGCCGCTTTAACGCGGACGGAAAAGACGTGGCCGACGCGACGCGGCGCGACGCGACGCAACCCGCGGAAAGTCGGCATAATCCGCAATTTCGCCCGGTTCGCCGCGCTAAGATTTCCCTTTTTGGGAAACAGGAAGCTTCGCGTGGCTTAATTTTAACGCCCCTGGGAATGACACCACGTGCCCGCGGTGCCACAGTCAGATTGCTCGTCGTCGGGTCTGCGGTGTCGTGTCCCCGCATTCGCCTCGGAGACCGTCACGCGTTCTTTTTCTCTCAAGAGAAAAACTTCTCTCGATCCTCTGAGATTATTTCTTTCAACTTGCGATTCTCTGCGCAAAAAAAGAGAAAGAATTATTTTTAAAAGGCACAGTGTAAGCGACTCGGTCATCTTTCAAATGGACCAAATCATTAAATCTGCTCGGATAATATTGAAAGTTGTACAAAATTATCACTTCTAATAAATATTACTCCTCGAAAAGAATAGAATATCTACCTATATCATAATAAGATAGTTGAATTAATTTAATGATAATAAATGAAAATTTAATGACTATCATTATCTTCTCATTATACTTCTTAGAATATGTTTTTGATGTTGAACTAAATGGAGCAATATATTTATAATTAAAATCAATCGTAGAAGGGAACTTATTTCGTTCACAAGAAATTCAATCTTCATTTCTGAATTGATTTTAACTATTCATGTAACCGTCTGTCCCTTTACGAGAAAGAAGCTGAGAAAGAGAGAGAGAGAGAGAGAGAGAGAGAGAGAGAGAGACTTGCCAAATATGCGAATCAAAATTATATCTATGAAATATGTCTTGTAGAAATGAAATATAATTGAATTTCTTTACTTGGATTTACGTGAAAACTTACATCTTTAAATAAATGACTTTTATAAAATGATTATATAGATATCTTAGGTATTTAAATAGAAAAATATGTGTTTCAATACAGAGAAATATTTCTTAGTAATATGAGTTATAGTGATTTTCAAATATAATTGTTCAATATTTATTCTAAAGCAAATTGTGTTCGTCGATCTATTAGTTATTCCAATAATAAATCTAGATTTTAAATCCAATAATTAAGATTTAAATTTATTTCAATTATTTTTATTGCATAAAATGTTATTGTCACTTTTTTCCACAAAAAGTTTTAAAGTCTACTTCTCTATTGAAATTTAGAGAATTGTATTTCAGATTTTGATATAGAAGCTATCTGCATAAATCTGCCATTCGACTATTCATCGCATATACGTCAAGCAACTTGGTTCTTCTTCGTTTTTCTTTTTTTTTTATCACAGAACTCGTATGACGAAATCATGCCAATGGCGATACAGATTTCAACGTCTGTAAAAAACATGGGCCGAATCGGCGATTCGCCGCAGGCATTTTACTCAAA
Source organism: Tetramorium simillimum (assembly GCA_011636635.1). Classification (NCBI taxonomy): domain Eukaryota; kingdom Metazoa; phylum Arthropoda; class Insecta; order Hymenoptera; family Formicidae; genus Tetramorium; species Tetramorium simillimum. The sequence goes on from VBVQ01001134.1 coordinate 11,031, forward strand.
ATTCGTAACATCACTGGTCGTTTTGCGAGTCCCGTGCGCATTTTCTCCCTCTATCTCTTTCTCTTGCAACAAACTTTCGGACAGCGCCGGCTGAACGCCCGGTCCATCCAATCGGCGAAAGTACCGTGCAATAAAATCGTACGATACGGTACCCGTACGTACAATGCTACCACTGACTTTGTTTCGGTGAAGGTTGCCGCACAATCCAACATTTTACGCCGAAAACTGTTGCCTCGGATTTTCGGTATCTACGTTATGTCGAAATTCAACTGATCGCTTTCAGGTGCATCGCCGATACTCTCAGACTCCCGGCGTAAACCGTTGTATTGATCTTGTATTGAACACTCGAACTTAATGTGATTGTGTGAATTTGTTTTATTTATTCCATTGCAATCTCTATGCAATATCTATATTGCTTAGCGTTATTGTTAGTATTTATGATAAATTTTTAGGATTTTATTACATCAATTATAGTTAATACAAATAATTTATATTAATACAAATCGTATTGAAAAATATTAGTATAATTAGAATTTTTGAATAAGTAGATGTGTTAAATATTACAGAACAAAATGAAACTGTGAAATTTTGATAGTTTTTTCCGATGACTATCGAATATTTTGATTTTTAATATATCAATGACTGTAACAATTATTAATTGTACTTATTATATATTATCAGACAATTGTTATGTGTTATTTAACCAACGGCTAATTCATTTATTCGTCTATTACATTACGAGTTTGAGAAAACACATTACTTTAGAATTGGAGAAGGTCATGCAGATATCCGGTTTCGCCGAATATGCGAGAAGGGAGAGTGGGACGGAACGAAGTTAGAGGATGACCCGATCGCGCCGGGGCCGATCTTCCCATTCGTCCCGAAATACGCCGTGCGGAATAAGTCTCGGCCGTTGCTCACCGCGTTACCTGCTTTTCTGCTCCATTATCTTGGCGCGCCAATGTGTCTTGCCCGACACGGCCGAAATAGAAGGTCGCATCGGAAGCTCTCGCACGTGAGAGATAAACGCGCACGTGCAATTTTACGACGACCCGTTCGACACATTTCCAAAAAACCAAAAAAAAAAAAAAAAAAATGCGACGTTCGAATGTCATGGTATTAAAAAGAAATGCGCGCGCGCGCATACACACACCGACGCGTCCATCGATGACCGTGTATTTATTTATTTACCTCGCCGATAGCGTCGGAGAAAAGCCACAGACGTGCAAACACACTTTTCCTCGGCCTCGGCCTAGACTCTTCTGGTCTTACGTGCTCGACTTCCGTAATGCGATGTTTATCCATTTACCGTAGCCACAAATACACGCGTGTTGCTCTTATACATAAGCTGAACGTAACACACCGGCTTCGAGCTCAACGAACGAATATTACGACACGAACACTTTCGACCTATGCTACGACGCTTTTATAGTTTATCGCTCGTTATATATAATGCATGAAAATTTATTTATTTCTATATTTGATCATCGCGTATCGATAAAAAATATCAATTTCTCATTCCTAAGAAGTTAATAATAAAATGGTTAAACGAATAAACACCCGAGCTCGGCAAAAACTTTTACTACTTTTACTCCCGTAAGCCTTATACGAAGCAACAGAATTAAGTGGACGAATATATATAAAATATATTATAAAAAATATAGAATCCTAAAATTAGTAAGTCATTTTATACTATTTAAGTAACAGATAAGACTTAAAACAATTGCCAGCGTTTCGTTTATGAAAGTACAAATGTCAATTTCTCCGCTTTCAAAGTGTTAATAAATGTCCGAGTTCGTCGCCGAAAACCTTTCTACACTACTGAACTCTCGTGGCGCAAGTGATACGAGCCTTCATGCGGCGCGACAGGTGTATTCGGTTGTACCGCATAAGAAACAAGCGTATTGACATGTCGCGCGAATAATAAAACCGGCCGTTTTTACATCAATTTTGCATTTTTCACGCGTTTGGCAGGAAAGAGAATAATTTCGCGATGGAATAATGAAAGTACGAAATTAATGACTAATTCAGAGACGATCAAAATCGAATAAATAATCCTCGGATTGTTAAACTAACGTATTGATCGAAATTTTAATTAAATTTAGTTGGCATTTTATATGACAGAATTATTATTCGTTATAAGACGCGAATGTATGATTGATGAGAATATCTGAATCACTAATTGCGCGAAAAGCGAAATGTGTATAAAAGCAATAAAAAATTGTAGAAATTAAATATCATTAAGAATAATTTAAAAATTCATATATTTCCTTTATATAAATCATAGATAGAAATACATACATATTATATGTAGATATATTTTATATTCACACGAATAAAATTGCTTTTTATAACAGTAATTGGAAAATAAAATCTAAAAAAAACACGAAAATGGAAATACGATTAACTATGATGTGGAAACGCATCTATTCCAAAGATTTTATTATGATATTAATTTATGGTTTAATTTATTTCTATTTAATATGCTCATGCAATAATTTTTCAAAAAGTATAAAAACATTTTTCCTTCAGGCAAATTACAGTATTAATTTTTTTTCTAAACTATATGAGCTGTATGCTTAAAAACAAAACAAGATTTTTAATATTTATTATATGTTTTATAACATTGTTATTTTATATTTGTTCAATTAATGAAGATAATTTATGTAAGTATGACACAAAGTTATATCAAACTACTGGTAAATATATCTATCTGGTAAATTTGTGAAATGAAAAGTAAGTGCAATGCATGCATGTAGAAATGTCGGAAAGTTATTTTCACTGTTGAGATCTTTGAGATTTCTTCTTACTTCCGTCATTGCGAAGGATAACATTCATTTCTATTAGTAAAAGAGCACAAACGCATTTATGTAACCGTGCTGCATTTAAAACTCTGGTGGAAACTTTTGCCTTGAAACGGCTGCCGTAATCCGTTCCATTTGCACCTTGCTGCTTCTAACCCTTTCAGACACTAAGCTCATTTTTGTTATGTTAGGTTACGAGGGTTTCTTAGAAACTCATTCCCTTTTTATTAAAGAAGATCTTTGGGTTTTCTAAATGTGTGATAGTAGCTACAATAAAGTAACTCTATACAATAAAAATAAATAAAAATATCAAAAAATATAATATAATAACTTTTAACATGATATTTATCATGATTTTTATTGTGATTCGAATTTAAAACAATGGTGTCAGTGGTATTATAGTGCTGTCATATTTCTACAGTTGCAACGTAACATCCTTTGTGTAAAACAAATTTTTAATTTAATAAAGAACCCCGGCATATTAAGATATTTTATATTTTAAATTTCAACCACGCTTCAAAATAACTTTTTAGTGTGTTTAAAAAGCTTTCGTTAATTTCAGGATTAAATTTTCAAATGAATTAAAGTTTATTTTACTCAAAGTTTGATGGACTTTGGTGTGTAGTGCTTCGGGATTAAAGTTCCTCTGAAACGTCTGCCGTTCGCGAAGCAAGGAAGAAACAGAAGGAGAGAGGGGGGGAGGGGAGAGGAGCAGAAGCGCGAGAAAAGTTCGACCGATTGGTGTGAACGCAATTACTAGGATTAACGGCAATTGCCAGAGGTTAATTCGCGGTCTGCTACTCCTAATTGGCAGACGTTAGTGGGTCAGCCTCCAGAATGATCCGATCGGACGAACGGATATGAATACGTCGAGAATGGCCGGTTTCGAGATCATCTTCCATCTAATCATCTATTTGACGAGCCCTTCAACGTATTGAGCCATACGTGATTGAGCCGAATGCAGGAATAATCTCAAATCTGTAACATTCAGAATAATTGTTATGATCTGCAAAACAATTTTTAACTCTCGTTCCTTTTTTTCTACATATTACTAGAGGATATATATTTTAGGACCATTTATTGCTTATATTTCAAGTTGATTCATGTTCCGAAAAAAGAAATAAATAATGGTCGTACGATAAATATTACGTAGATATAATTTAAAAAGTTTTAAAAATTTAATATTCGATTGATTGATCACAGACTAATGTAAAAATAAATAATATGTATTTTTTTCGTTTTAATAAAGTTATTTATTATACTTATAAATTTATATTGACATGTTAAAATAGAAATTAATATCTAAAATTAATTTTTGTTAATTGAAAACGTAGATAATGATTCTGCATATAAATTATACGTTTCTATTTTAGACGATATAATTTCCCTCGAGTAGAATCGGTGTCTGGCGAGTTCATAAGTCGCGCTTTTACGCTGTTCCGCTGCATATAATTCAAAAACAATAATTTTCCAACGAAATCGCGCCCACGCGTGTAATATTATTAAGTGGATTTCGCCGATATCCGAGTTTCCAATTAAGCCAGTGCCGCGTTCTCGCACGGGACACGGAGTCACCTCCGAGCACCTCGAAATCCTGTCGTATATTATTTGCATAGTTATGGAGTTTCGCGCGCAGGATGTTATCGGGCGATAGGTGCTCCGAAATTTTCGGCATTTCTTCGACGAGTAACGAGACACCGAATTCCGTTATTCGCGGCGCCGTCGAAATTCTAAATGCGAAATGGACGCAGCACCGAGAGACAAAAATCAGGGTTATCTCCTAAATATCGCGAGTAGCAGGCGTATATCGTAATTTCTTTATATTAATCTCAATTTTGCGCATAGATTTATCCATCAAATCGCGATCAAATCATTCTGCTTCTTTCGATTCGGTTTTAACGTAAGAGATAGAACAGAAAGTAGAGCGTTCATTTCGCTCACGGATTTAGCGTGTTATATTGGATCTATAAGCATATTATAAAGGCGAAATCGATGAAGAAAATCTCTACATTGTGTGCATACTAATGACAGATTGTCGGAAAGGATTTCTTCTTTGTGGTAAAAGCTTCATATAATATCAAAGCTACACGTGATTCGACTACATGTACAAATATATGTATATAATAATCAAGAGAACCATTGTATATTTTAGCTTTAAAAAGATTTCGGGGATATGTTTCTGTTAATCAATATTTTATGAAACATAATTTGTTATAATTATTACTTCCTTTAAATTTTACTAGTTACGCCTTTAAATTAAATTATTCTCGGAATAAAAATATAAAACTAGAGTAGCAACAGAAAAGTTTCCAGCTAAAATTAACCGAGAAATGTAGTTTTGTTATGTATTTGCATTCCTGAAAGTTAGTTTCCACAAGAGTGGATTTCACTTTCATATAATTTCGAACACATTGTTAACTACATATTATTTCACTATTTTTAATAAGAAAAAATCAACTACTTGCTCAAAAAGTTCATCTCTTTTTAAATTTTGTCCGTTTCCTTCAAATACATTATTTATTTATCTTGTGATAATTTCCGATGTGCGACTCGTTGAAGCTTCGTTGAATGTGATTCTAATTGTCATAAACAGAAGATTAAAAAGATAACTCGAACAACCTGCGAAAATCGATCAGCTATATTAATACATCGATAGAACACATTTCTCCGCCGATTTCACCAGGCGCCTTAAGTAACAGGGCCGAGAGATGGAACTCGAATCAATGCGAGGCATCGTGATTCACAGCGAGCGAAGGCGACGAGTTCTTGCAAGTGTTTTTTCTTTCTCCTCCTTTTTTTCTACCGAGACGAGCCGTCTACGCGGATCCGACCGACGTAAGATCTCAAATATTAACCTGGAAACATTTGTGCGGATTCTCTCGATGGCTGCGAGCAGGCTCATGAATATTCCAAATCCGGAGCGACGTTAAGAGGGGTCGGCTCATGCTTCATACGTATCCACATCCGATCTCTCGCATTCGACGTCTGTCGGGCATTTTGAGGAGCCTGTCTACTTCGTCGCTCGACTTTGAATTTTTGCCCTTCCATTATTAAACGATGGTAGTTCTACGATATATGGAAGCATTCCCGCTTGCTGGCTTGTTGCAGTTGAAAGAGGAAGAATAAGGGGATGTAGAAAGAAGAGATATCGACAATGCATTCGTTGCATCTCTTGATATCCACGAGCGAGTCATGTGCAACATTGAGGATGTTCATCTACGATTTATATACAACGGATATTGTTATCGGAACTGTGCGTAAATAAATCCGCCGTCCTATTGACGGAATGGCTTTTGCGAAAATTGATATCGTAAGCGTGCATTGCAATTTGTCGAACATATCTTCAGAATCCCCGAATAAACAGGTAAATAAATAATTTCGTGGAACATGGAGATTTGATTACGCTCGTATTCCCCGTGGGAGGTATGTATGTCAGAAAGAACGAGCAAACATCATTAACTTTTCACCTGGCACTGAAATCCTACAATACAATCGATATGCAATATCCTTTATTCAACGAAAATATAACGAAATTATTTCTTGTTTCATACAGTTATTTGATCTTTCTATTGTGAATGAAATTACTTAATTTCATTATAACTAATAAGAATACAAGTTTTTCTCAAATTTCAAATTAATCTTCGCGTAATTATACGACAATAATACAATCTATGAACGTGCCACAAAGATTAAGAGTTCAATTTCTCTAATTCTCACTTTTATAATCAATAATAATTCAGATAATAATTGAGTAAATTGATGAAAAATGTGTTAAATAAATTTTGCAACAAAAAAATTGCAGTTGTACGCAGAGAGAAGGACACACATTTATCTCACAAAATGCATCACTAAAATGTTTAGGGTTTGCGAATTAATTCTAAATAGCCTCGCTTGCTGAGTCTAACTGCACGCATCCGTCCCCGGCTGATGCTGTCACCGCAGACCGGAACCGAAGGGAGTCTCGAATTCTGATCTTCTCCGGATTCGGCGAAGCAACGCAGCTAGCGTTAACGCGCACATACATCCGGTCCCGACACGCGGCCGAACTTCCGAGCCGAAAGTTACCCCGCGGGTCGCAGCCCCAAGACTCAGTCCAATAGACAGTCGTCGATTCAATTACCGCCGATTCAGCGGGTTACCATGTTTTAATGAAGCGCGGTTTGTTAGTCAGCCTGAGCGAGCCGGGCCAGGAAGGATGCCTTCCTCGCAGGACTTTGTCAGCCGGAGCGCAGCCGTCGAACTGACGATGCTCAAGTCCTGTGCGCGCGCGTCACGGTGCTGGTCAAAACTTAATGCAAGCTATCGACGATGGTCGACTTCGAATCCCGTACGATGTTCATCGAAGCAGACCAGTTTATTTGATCATTGTCTGAGTCCGTGGAAACTTGATTTGAACGAACATTATTTATTTAGTATGATTTTATTTAGCTTAAACGTTTATGTAATTTAAATGCATGTTGCATCTTTAATGAGTAGCTTTTTGTTTTGGAACGCTTTAGCTTGAAGCTCATTAGTGATTGACACAATTTTATATAAATCATGACCTTCGAAGTGTTCTTTTTAATTAAAATAAAGTACGAAATAAAACAATTTAGAAGGAAAGAGCGTAAAATATTACCAACCTGATATTTAAGGTAAAATTAAATATTTAATAAATATTTTAATAAATTAAAAATAAAATATCTAAAATAAAGGCTTTTAGTGGAACTTTTAAATGTATCCACGCGGATTAACAGTTCTTTTTTTTAATTGCAAAAAGTGAAAATCGTTTTCAATTTAATGATCGAACTGAAAACGATTTTCATTTTTGCATTTCAAAAAAAAAGAACTCTTAACGCGCGACTGTTAAAAGCACCGCAAAAACGATAATCCAGAACGAGGATCGTGACGTACTCTCGCAATACTCGGTGAGCCGCTAACGAGACTTTTCGATGTCACGAGGGTTGCACGCGTGCAAGAAAGTCGAACGTCTGTTAACCGCAATGCCCAGAGACGCCTGCGGCGGGGCATTTACAAAAGTGGGCAGAATAATTTCGTTAGAGCCACTCTGGTCGGCCGGCTGACTAGCTGGTTGGCAGGTCGGCTGTGTTCGTGACTCGCGCCGTTGCCATTATTCAAATGGGAGATTAAACGAACTCCTCGACTTTGAGTTTAATCTTACTCTCTTTTCGCGGCGGCCTACGTTTGGCACAACACTTTTTACTTGACTCGTTCGTACCGAGGGCGCTATCCCTGCGTCGCATTTTATCTCTTTCTCCCCCCCTGTATTACGCGTTTGTCCGGACTTAAACAGTACCCTGCTCCGACAACCTCTTTGACAACCGAGTTTACCGCTCTTCCCCCGTATGCTCAGCATACGATAAATTACACTTATTCCTACGCTCCTTTCATCTCGACCTTCGTCCTGTTCTTCAATTTGATTCCCGTCTCCCTCTGCTATCTGCACACCTTTGCTTATTTCGCACTTTATCGCGGGGTATAATTAACGATGTTCATTTAGTTATTCTATCTCGCGCGGGTGACTTTTCTTTCGCAGGCGACATAATGAAATCTCAAGTCATTTTAGATCTACCGGTTCCTCTCGTTTACTTGCTCTTTTTTCGCCGGAGTTTTAGCCAAAACTTTTCCCTCGCCCTTATCGAATTCAAAAGCGTATGGCAACATTTTTTAATCTGAAGCTAGGTTTAAGACGTTCTTAAACGGGCTTCTTAGGAGTAACAACTTAGCTGATATCAAAAAGAATTTGTTGTATTGCATAGTAAACAGAAGAATCCATATTGTATTCCATATTTCCTTAGATATCTTTGTCTTTAAGAATAACAAAACACAAATAGCTTCTTTTATTAGAGTTATAAAGGTTTGAATTATAATCAAAGTCAAAAACTTCAATTCAATTGTCGCGACAAAGGAATTGATTTCGGATTGAGCAAGAAATCCGTAAATCAAAGAGAAATATGGAAAGTTCGAAACACTTCGTATAAGTTACAACATTTCTGGTTGTTACATTTATGGCTGTGTTCCGATATTTACTACCAGTACTGAAAATCTATATAGTTTACGTCACACACACACACTATAGATTTTCACAGATTATTGGCAGTGAATGTCGAAGTGCAGCCTATACCTTTGGAATATTTTCTATTTATATGGAATATATTCTATTTCTATTTATATCTATAAAATACATATTTCTTTGATGACATTATCTCTGACAGTGAAAAGCCTAAACTTCAAACTTTATTATTTCCCATATCAATTTTTATCCGTCACCATTTATCTCATATTAATTCATCATTCAAATATATCGATCTACAATCTGTATTTATTTGTTCGTTAATCCATCCGGGACGATTCGTCGTCCCTGTCGCTCTGTGTCCTTTGCACTTTGCGAAAGAGAACATCGTTGTCCCCTCGACTCGATCCTCTCACGGTAGTTTACGGTCTCTGGGGTGAGTTTAACGACTCGCATGTCGATCTCACCATGAAGCCGTCTCTTGTCTCGCTCCTCGACGAACCACACTTGGAGAAGCCCTTCCTCGGTCATTAGTCCACCCGACCGGAGATTTGAATCGCAAAAAGCGCGATACGCGGGACCACGTTGTGTTTTACTCGCGCGGCACGTGCGAGCGTTACACGTCGGCGAATTAATCCACGTCGCTGCGATCCCGAGATTAACCCCTTGAGACCTGGGTTATATTTTTTGCGAGACTCGTATAAAAATTGTTTCAATATATTTAGGTCGCAGAATACAAGATAATTTAACGTTATATCTATCCTTTTTAATTTTTTAAATACATGTACCTATAAATCAATTATTTCTTCCTATCTTTTCTGCAACTTGAAATTATTAATTTTCTATCATTAGTTTCTCTTTTATTGATTTATTGATATCTTGATTTGTACATTAATATACGTGCATGTTGAATTTTAGAAAAACAGCTAATAACGCTGAAATAAATTTGGATCTCTCTTTTTGCCAATTAATTATTTATGAGGATTGTGATTTTAAACCACCATTCGCCAAATTTGGCTAAAAGGTCCAAAATAAAAAATAAATATAAGAATAAATTTGTAATACCTACGAAAATATATACCAATAATTATCTATTTGCTCACATTACATCAATATGCGTACATTAATAACCAATATTCCACACGTGACATAAACACTAATGTTTAAACATAACTTTAATGAAATATCGGTGTGGCTATATTGACAGTATTATTCATACGATGATCACGCGTTCATCACGCAATTTTCGCTCGCAGTAAAAACTGCGAAAGTTATTCCAGGTCGAAGAAGTTCGATCGACTTATCCTATATAGTCCGCGTGAAGGAGGAAGAGAGTCTATCCGATAATTTTAAATGCCGGACGCACGCGCGCCTGCCATACGTGCCCCGGTTCCGCGATCAGTCGGTCCCGTCGCTTCGAGAGGAGCGGGCGGAGATCCTCCGTGGCGACGTCCTGGGCCACGTCCCGGGAGAAATCTTATCGGATATCTATGCCAAGGTGCCTACCAACGTCTGCCGCTGAATGGATCCCCGGAGTAAGCGGCGACCGAGGGGGGTCGGCTTCGGCTTCTTCTGCGCGACTTCGGCGGAATTCTTGGGAGATTCCCGATCTCCCCAATTTCCTGGGGAAGCCCCGTCGCGACGGAACTGCCCCCTCCGTCACCCCCGTCCCGTCGCCGCTGCTCGCGAAATCTCGAGGCGCAATCTTGGATTAAGGTTCTACTTGCATACACGTGTATCCTCCTCCCCCGCGCTACTTTTCAATTCACACGTGTCCGCACGCGCGGCGCCGGAACTCGGGGGGCATTCGCACATCGCACACATAAGCTGTCCCGGAAGTCGTCTCTTTGGCCGACAAAGAGTTTTCTTCGGCGAATTCGAAGAAGTAGATATCTTCGACTCCACAATGAAAAATTCTATTGAAATTCTGTTCAGACTCGAAACTTTTTTACATCTCAAATGTTTTTTTTTTTTTATAGATATGAGGTATCAGTTAATTTGATTAAGTCAAATTGATGGAAATACGATTAAACCACCGATGTCCGTCAAAATATAGAACAGCAGAATCGCTTTAAAAATTCACATGCACACAATGCATATAATACTAGGAAGGTTAAAATATAAAAGATATTTCTTATCCGGTGCGATTAATATACGCTTCCTGCAGTCGCAACCTTTTCATATGCACACATCGAAATGCGCACGAACGATTAAATGCAATACCGATGGATAGATTGCTTGTTATTAAACGCAATTGGTTTTCGAGCTCGTTATTAAAGTGCGCGCGTATGATTTTCTCTCTTCGGACAACAATTTTAAATTTAACTTCGCCCATCGCTCGTAAAGGATGATTGGTTTGAAAATGTTTTGAAATATCGTCATATCGACGAAATGGAAATATACCAGCGCTGGTTTGGAAAGTAAATAAAAGTATCGCGTTGCGGCAGCGCTAATTGCGACAATTCCTCGAGCGCGTAAATTATTATCGCGTAGCAAACCTGCATAATTATTGTTGCGCAATATTTATACTGCAGTTCCTGCAGCGAGAAATATCGGGAATAATCGCGATATCGCGATTGATCTGTTATCTCTTGTGGTATCACGAAATTTCTCCGCGCACAGCCTGCGGGGGAAGAGTCGAATTTCCAAACTATTTACCGCTGGTATTTGTTAATTGAGTGATCTCCTTTAACTGTATTGATCTGTTTCCGCGAGAAGCTTATATAGAATAAAATAAATAAATTAGTGACTGTACAAACATAATATAAGAGACACGAGAGAAAATTATGAAAAGATTTCTATTAAAATACAGTAGAAGAGGTATTGAAAATAAATTCTGTTACAATTTTTGAACATTTTATAATGCCTGTAGAACAATCAAACTTTTGCGAGGAAAAATGTCTTTTTGTTTTCTATAGTTTTTCCAATACAATATTGAACAGATACAACCTCGGGCGTATCTATTTGTACGCTCAGATTAGAAGTACAGAAAATAAACATGTTAGAATTTATTTGTATTTTTTTTTACTGATGTATACATTTATATAGATATATAATATACACATGTATATGTATGTATATTGTGTATATACATACACTATATACACAAATGTATCGAAGGTTTATAGTATTAGCCAAAATATTTCTCATATACCCAAAACAGATAAATCGACTATATTCTTTTTATTTTGAAATTGGATTAAAAATATTAGAAGTTATTTTTGCTTTTATCTGGAAATACAAGACGATGCGAAGGATGGCTGCGTTCTAAGTTTAACGTCGAGAAAATTGAAGAACGCAAGTTGCTATATCTTAGCCAAGATTTGACATGAGGGCTTTCGAATATAAATGCAACGCAATACTCGGACGAGTGATCGTCCCCAGGAAGCAGTGTACGGTCAGCGTACGATCGGGATGCTGGGACTCATTGCAGTTAACCATCCGCGACGATAGCAACGGGTGGCGCGAGAATTAACTCGGCAAAACGAGAGAAACGCGTGATTCAGTAACACATCCTATCGTCCAGCTTTCTGACAAGGTGTTACCACCGCTTCTTACATCAATCTACATCAGCATATATCAATGGCCCTTTCATTCAACGACAATGGTCACCGAGAATCCACTATCTCGCTGACGATCATAAGCGTAGAGATTGAAGTTAATATAATTTCGGTGAGCTCGGATTTCGACACTGCAAAATAATCTCTAAAATAAATGCATAAATGTAGAGAAGTGTAGAGAAGCAATATCGTTAGATTAGTTCTTTCTTAAATAGAAATATTATTTTCGCTAATTTGGTCCTTTCGCTATTAAAATGAAATGACAGTGCATTTAATTTGTTCCATTCGATTAACATTTTATTCTTTGGACGGACATTTCGAAAAATGAAAAGCATATTATTGAATGAGAAAATTCAAAAATATCAATAAATTTAAATTTTTGCTTTAATTTATAATTATGTTAAATGTAACAGTATAAATTAGCAGTATGATACAATTTTCTTCCGTACGTGATCATAAAAATAAAAGCATTAATGCAGGAACCATCTGTTGAGGCCATAATTGGTAATGCCATATAATCACATTCTATTTAATATTTAGTAACGAGAGAGCTAACCACAAAAATTTAGATTTTTCTGACGTACCATCAAAATTTGATCTCACTGAAATTATACCGCGAGTCTTGCCCCTGTCACGACGTATACATGGCGACCGTGTGGAAATTGCGAGTGACATCGATATATCGTACAGATATTGCGGTCGCCTACTTTTGCACGAAACTGCATTTTTATCAGGACGTTCCCCTGAGAAATAATATATACGATTTTAATAGCTCAAACTTTTGGCTGATCGTAAAATGTATTCTTGATTGGACATTTCTATAAATATTTTTCTGAAAATAAGATATCAGTAGTAGCGCAAAAATAAATGAGTAATGACATATAAGAGAAAATAATAAAAATTCTATTAATTAAATTCACATAATTTAGTTTAGTAAAAAATTAATTAATCTGTTCCAAGTATTATTAAATGTTACTGATTTAACAGTTACTAAAATAAAATATATATATATCCACGGGCGCACATTCACGATTTCAATCTTTTTTAATTTAATCCTTTTTATTTTAAAAATGTAGTATTTTAAAAACGAATTGCCCGAAGTCAACGATTATTAATCACATTGCCACCAAAATGGTGCATACATAATATTTCTGCTATAATTCGGTAGAGCTATAATTTAACGTTCCGGAAGCACAATTATCCCTCTGGTCGACTCATTTAACGATTAAATATTAAACGACTAAATGTCGAACCACAATCGGCCCGGTCACAATTAACGAATTAATTAACTTGTACTATATTTACTTTTTAATGTTGCTCCAATTTTCAACGCACTTTCTCATATAACATGTAATAGTGCTTCTCGCGCTTTTGAGCAATTTTACTATATTCCGATCGCGCGCGTCTATTATCATTAAATTAAATTATTACCACCCAATATGATTGAGATAAATACTTGATATATATTACAAATTATCTGTGGGACACTTTGTCGCGATTTCCTCAAGTGTGAAATTGTCACGGAATGAATATCTGAGCTTTTCACGGAGAAATCGTCTCGAAATACTCCGAAGAAAAAGAGAAAGAGGGTACGAGAGGCACTGTAAGGGGGCAGCAAATTCCCGAGTTTGAAGTTTCTTGCAAATCAGGTGCTCCGTAGTCGGCGGTTGCCGGATTTTCTGGGACAGTCTGTCTACGATCCGGAAGAGCAAGAAAGAAAAGCCGGAGAAAAGCTGGAAGTTAGAAATAAATGCAAAGAGCAGTCGCTATATTTCTTTTATTCCGTCTTTTCGAGGCGCCTCTTACGCGAGCGATGAGAGGATAAATAAAGACTGTGGAAGACAATTCAACGATAACTGACAATGAATGTTAATAGAGTTACTTAATACTGAAATTTTTCAAGAGAGTATTCAGGTAAAATAAAGAACCTTATGTCTTTTCATTACGTCGTTCTTTAATATTTATTACTTATTGTTATCTATCATTTATTAAATATATCAAATATAGCTGACAATTTCATCATTGTTTCAGCAAATTAAGATTTATTTTAAATTATTTGTATATTTAATTTAAAAAATTGTCTTCTACAGTATGAAATGTAAACTTTTACAGTTCACTCTTACTTTTCACGTATATTTCGAAGAGGATTGCTCTTATTTTTCTTTTATTTTTTAATTTTTGCGAGTCATCCCCTGCGAAAAAACGTAACGCGCTCCGAGAGTACATCAAAAATTATTTGCGAGTTCATAGTTTCCTGTGGATTCGTAGTTCGAGAAAAAAGCTTCAAGATAAAGTTACAAAGTTATAAAAAGAGCAAATACGCCGCGACAGCTTTATTTTGGCTGAAACGGATGCGCAATGTGTCGCTACGGAGAAAAGCTAATTAAAACGGAAAGAGATAACGCGACGTTTCGAAAATATACGTGAGTCTCTCATTCGAGATCTACCGTCGCGTCGGCTATTTCGGAAAAAAGAACTACACTCTCGCGTATTTTTCCTGTGGTTGTACACGTCTTTTGTTATGTTATCATTAAACTTGCAATCGCGCACCGCGCCTTTTCTTCTTGGTGTCCCCCTTGTCCGCCCCGTCTGTTTCCCGCCTCGTCTTCGACCTTAAACAGAATAAAAGTGGCGGAAGAAAAGCAGGCAGGGATAAATAGGGCCGAGGAGAGACGCGCGCGCCGCCTGAGATACGGCGTCGCCTTTCACCCTTTCTTCTCGCGCAGGTTGCTCAGGTGGGAAAGAAAGAGACGGCGGGAAAAACGAGGAAAAAGCACATGCATTCTTCCGTTGCTTCCGTTTCTTCGCGATCGCGCCGCGCGTAGAATGGGTGGCGGAGGGAAGATGCAACGAAGCAATACGGTGGTGAATGCAACGCGACGCATCGTTGCTCCCTGCCCTTCCCATTACTTCCTTCCTTCTCCCTTCCCCTCGTTTCTTCAATGCTATCGTTTTCATATTGAAGTATTTTTCTCGCAGATTTTTCTCTTTTGTTAGAAACGATTTTTTATAGCGCTAATTAGGTGATTCGCCTGTCGTATTAATATCAATTAATTTACAATAATATAAATGCAAGCGCATTTTAACGGATTTAAACAGAAACGCATAGTTCATGCAACAGATGGGGATACAATAAGTGCCAAAGAACTCGTATGTTTTGCAACATACATATGAGTTTTGTAGAGTTTAGATTCTTTTCATGTCCATTTATTTGAGTAAAAATAAATAGTTTAAATTTATACATGGACAATTTTGAATAGAATCTGTATCGCTTTTCACAATATTTGGTATACCTCTCCTGAATGTTACAATATATTTGAGAATATGTTGTTTACGATATTTTTCACATCAGCTGGTTGAATACTTACATACTCGATTGAAAGAAATATTTGCTGTTTTCGTTTTTATTCTTTCATTTTTCGTATACTTCAACAATATTTCGCATGTCTCTTTTTTTCTGCTTGTAACGTCGCGACATTCGCCGATTCAATCAAGCGATCTTCTCTCTCTCTCTCTCTCTCTCTCTCTCTCTTTCTTCATCCCCTTCTCAACTATCTTCCGTTCCTCTTCAATTCGTATTTGACCGTTTCTCTCCTCCGAATCCTCGTTCCGCACTCGCATTTCTCGCCGTCAACCGGCCGTTTTCTCTTCTTCGCTCCTCGCTCTTCATTCGCCCCGCGCGCACGTGACGCCGATGCTGTTTGCCAAACTCGTGCATTCGCGTTTTCCTTACGGGTCACCGAGCATTCGATAGAGCTTGGTCGAACCGTACCCTCCGGTCGGCCGAGCTTACCCGCATACCCTTTCCTCTATTCCGCCCTCTCCTCCCGGTTTCTATCAACCAGTCGATTCTCCGGTAGCTACCCCAATCGCGAACGCCACCAACATACCCCTGTCCCACTCATTCCTCCTCCCACGAGAATTGAAAATCAATTTAGGAAAACGGTAATAAACGGACGCCAGAGCGTACAGGTCTATACTTCTGACGCACGCGGTTTCGCATCGTGCCGCCTGCGGAAATCGTGCGGCTTTCGAATGACCACTCCCGTGCGAGCCGACAGCTCGGAGAAGCGCGCTTTCGATTTTCTCGGAAATTTTCTCGAAAACTTTTTCCAGGTAATTCAAGAGGTAATTATTTCGATGCTGATCGAATCAAGAGACTGAAGCAGCAAACCGCATTCGTTCGATTTGACCTTTTTGTTAATGTAAGATATACCCACTCGACAAGTCATATTTATATAAAGCTAGTACGTATTAAATATGTCAGATATTTGCAAAGTGAACAAAAAAATGTTTTTTTTTTCATGGAAATAGTGAACAATCAAGTGTCATATCAATTTTTAACAAATTTGCATATTTCGGGATATCGTACTTCATATATTATCTTACCTTCATCATCTGGTCTGTTAATTTGTTCTCGAATTGACACTTTTTTCTATTAATAGTTAATGAACAGTTAATAATGAATCGTTTTATGAGTTCAAATATATAAAGACAGAGAGTGTCACAAAAATGGATGCGACATGAAATAGGAATAAAGTAACGACTGAGTTCGCGGGCTAATGAGTCATTAATTTTAATTGCGACGGATAACGTACACTTTTCAGTTGTTGGTATCCGTTGGTATTCATTTCTTCAGCGTCGGCCAACTGGCATTACGCTCATTTGAATTATCGCATTTACTTGAGCGTCTCGTGAAATGAATGAAATACGAACACGTGGAAGACGTATCTTCGCGCAGTATGTTATGGTCTTAAAACTCAAAGAGAGGATTTTCCGGGCGGATTCCTGCGGCACACTTTCTACTCTCCCACTTCGGACCACTTCGCCGCGTAATCCCCTGAATGGCCGAGATAGTAGCCGGAGAATATCCCTTTTTCCTGCTTGTACGAGCGAGCGGCCGCTCGTACGAGGCCCCGTTTGCACTTTTGAGTAAGGAGAAATTCTTTGAGCGAGAGGAAGCTGCGGGAAAGAGCTTTACGGATTGCCGCCGCGCCGGTCGGCACCGGGTGTGTAAAATATGGATATAGTGTCTGGTATAATTTGCGTCCTCGCGCGAACGCAGCGCTCGCCGTTACATTATCCCTTAGCGACGACTCTGAAAAATCAGCTCAGCGTTGTCCCTTGATTTAGTAATCTAATGCGAGAAAGAGAATGTCAAAAGAATATTTAATACAGAAAGTTATCACTAATTCATTCTGTTTAGCTTCGAATATTTTTTTAATTAGATAAATTACTCGATGAAATTAAAAAAGTAAATGGTTTATGATACTGTCAAATAATGACAAGAATTCTGTGCGTGAAACGATGACAATTTCTTAGTCAATTATAATCTAATGCTGAGATAATCAACCAAATATATAATGTATAAAATATATAGAGATATAAAATTTTGACATCTCTGCTCCTATTTTTTTTACTTTTTTCCAATTGCGCTTCTTCCGTTTCCTTCTGAATTCTGAAAATATAATTTGCTCAAGGAAAGAAATAGAGCGAGCTAATCATCCCTTCTTTAGTCGGCTTCCTCAATGGATAATTTGCCCTACCACCTACAGCGGTTTTATAATTCATTCGCAGCCCCTTTGCATGCGTTTCATCATCGTTCTCTCTCCCCCGTCCGCGTGTCTGGCGATTCGCCTCACTCAGCACAAAGACGAACGCGCCAGAAGGATAAAATTGAAACAAAGCGTGACCGATCCAATTTCATCCCTAACAAAATTTTACTCACTTGAGGGCAAGACAAATGCCGTGTAAAAGCGCCGCCTCGGCTAAGATTCGACAAATTGGAAATGGCTCGCACCGGATGAAGTCCGAAAATGCTTCCAACAAGATCAAGGAACATGCTTCTTGGATTTCATGAAACAACATTTCACGATTGCGTTTGATTTTTTATATCTTATTAATTGATTAAAAATATGATTGTTAGAAATATTGAATGTTTCAGAAAATTCAACGAATCACAATATGAACAAGACAGATATAGAAGAATTTTTGCGAAATCTAAAACAATTTAATAATGTAAATTTCAGATTTATGGACAGCCTCCCATCACGTTTCAAATAATTAATAAAAACAAAATTAACAAAATAAAAGATTCGCTCATTTTTAAAAAGTAAACGAGACATGTGAGTTAATATGATAAACGCAGATGTTATTTTAACATTTGTCATTATAACATTAAACTACACTGGACATTGTCTAGATTTTTTTCTGAAACTTCAATTCATTTTTAAATCTCTTGAAATTTGAAGGAAAAGAGGTTTAGCTCATTATTAATTATTCTTGAAGTTTGCCAAAATCCTTCTTTCTTTTATTATTTATTATAGACTACAGATAATCCAAGACTGTCCTTTTAAAGAAAGTTCCCATAAGAATTTTAAGAAATCTGATTACATGCTGCATAATATAAGTATATTAATTCTTTTCTATAAACAAGTCGTTTCAAATAATGAAGATGAACGCTAATAGTGCTAATAAACCCACAGCTAATAAAGAAATTGCATAAGCATCGAAAGATATATTGATTTCCTCTTATTCCACTCGCTTATCTTCCGGAAACTATGGCTTTGGCATCATTTATTTCTGCCAGTCTTGGCAGCAACGTCGGTAATCCGTTGCGTTTATCTTTGAGGCATAGGCGGTAATTCCGCGCCGGAATGGAGTCGATCTATTTCCGGTTGTCTCGCGTCTCCCACGCGATTTCGACCCTTCGGGGAAGGTACTTGGCCGGTTGCGGGAATTCCAGAGAAATTCTTGAATACCGCGACGGATCCATATAGCTTTACGAGGGAGTAGCGAAGAGAAACAGCGAGCCGTGCCGAGGGGATGGAGGCAGAATGTGGGGATGCTGGAGAGATCCTCAGGTGGAAAGAGAGGATCTGGAGTACTCGGAGTGCCGGAGTGGAGTGGCCTGGAAATGTATAGGCTGCTCGCCGTAGAACCGACAGCAATTTTTAAACGCATGGAGGAGATATTTTCTACACGGAATGCATTAAGACAGATTATGGCGAGGGGCGCTTGAAAGAACGTCACTGATTAAAATACCGATATACTGTGAGTGACCGCTAATTTGTAATTTTTTGTGGTTCCACTCGGCGAATTTCTAAGATTGGCATATTCTAATATCTCGAAAAATTTCCTGATTTCAAATATACGTCTGAATTTTACCGAAACTACATCCGTATGATATATATTGTCGTGAATGATTCTGCTTTCAAACAACTCTATTTTCTATATTGCGTGTAGCTTTCACGTGTTATCGTATATTTTTACCGAATGTCTGTCTGAAAAGCTTCTACTATCTGCCTACTTCTCCGGCAGATGAAGTTAGAGTTATCCTATATAGTCACGCGCGTCGTATACGCATCTATTTTGTTCGATAAAGTGCCGATGGCGTCCCCGAGGCGAAGTAACGTAACACAACCCATCCTTTCTTCTCGGCGCCTCTTTCCCACAAGTGCTTACTCACATCGAAGCACGTAGCATAACGTTTATTCGCCTTATGTAAATTCTCTGTAAATTGTCGGTTCGCACGAAACCGTTTCGCCCGCTCTGGCATTGCGATGATTCTATCTTGCGGGCATAAGCGTATCTACGCGAAGACAAATCCACATCTGATGATGATACGATTATATTAACATTGCTTCTTCAATTAGAAGAGCGGTGCACCAGCCGAGCGATAGGCAAAATTTATAATCAAACATTTGTATTCGCGTACGAAAGTGTTTTCAGGTTTATGTTTCAATTCACGCTCCATGAATTTTCTTCGCTTATCTTACTTAAATATTGTATATTCATGAATTAGAAATTAAGTAAAGGTACGATTAGTAAACTATATAATTAAACTAAGATAATCTTTTTTATTTACAATTTATTTTATTTACAAGCTGTATTTTATCTATGAATAAAAAAATATTTATTTAGGTTTTTATTTTATAAACTGTATTATAATTTTGCATATACAATTATAATTACTTAATTTTAAGCATAAAGTTGTTAAAGTATAAATGGTTTAACTTATATATAGTTTTAATTTAAAATGAACCATTTATATATAATTTTTTTGTTTCGATTTTTACTGGATTGTATTTTCCTTATAAAAATCGGTAAAGAAATAAAATTGATAACAGATTATATAATTGCCTAATGAAAACATCTATAATATCAAAGCATCATATTCTATAAATGTTCTTTTGAAAAGAATATTTTTTTCTGTTAAAAAGAACGTTTATGATATTACTACGCTTTCAGGTCCTTTATCTTTACTGCAAGTAGCTTTCAGATGGCGAAGACGCTTCGACGACTGTTGTGTCGTCGTTCACGTGGATTATGAAGATTATCCAAAGCTCTTGTTAAAGCACACGGTAATTAATCGCCAAGACAAATTGCTTATGCTGTCGTTAATGCGAACTATCGGGATTATCCGGAAGTTCTAGCTGACGCACGCGCGTTCTAATTAATTGCAGCAGCAAAAATCTTAGACAACAGCACCCCACTGCACGATGTTGTTACATGACGAAAGATCATTAAACATGGTACATGCAAGCATGGTACTTGCAACGTTCTTAATATAAGCACGATACGTCGATAATGACGATTAAATAAGAATTAATATATATTAAATTTCGCTATTCCTGTGTCGATGTACATATGTAGAAATTTATAAAGATTTTTCGGCGGCGAATATAAGCAACTAGTTAGTTCTTCTTCGTGTATCGCAACTTTCTGTAAACTAAGAAGCTCTTGCATAAGAGTGCCTTAGTTTTTAGACACCTATGTTTACGAGATTTTCTTCGTAGTGCCGTGGTAGATGCCAACAACGAGTTCTACCTCGAGAATTTCCTCCAAGTATTTTATTTATGGACGGACTGCGGCAACATTTTCTAGTTCAACTATTCTGGAGATTCCACGGAAGTGAATACGCTTCTTCCGTGAATACGCGCCTTCGCGGAATGGATTGAATAGATTTAATAATTTGATGACAGATATTAAATATTTCAAATCATGTTTATTGAACAAACAAGATTTTATTTAAACTATTCAGATTTATTATTATTTTAAGATTTAATTGTTAAATTTGCCTTTCAATATTCAAATTTTTTTTCTTTATGTTCTTCTTTAATTATATTATCATAATTAATACTTTTTATTATTACACATCACTCTTGTAACGTAAATATTTATAATTGTAAATGTATATTTATTCTGAAACTTCTAAAAATCTCGGAATAAAAATACCATAAGACTTAATATTTGCAGGTAATCGTAAGAGAGATTAATTAAGAATTCAAAAATTTTCAAAATATCAAAAAAGAAATTTTTAAAGTATTACACGTTGTTAGAAAAAATTAGGATTATGAAAATCTTAGAATTCAACGATATCAAGGGCGAATCTGAGGATCTCGGAAATCCACGGAGCTCGGGATGACATTATTAACGGCGGCCTTATTAAATTAGAGTTAACAATTGTAATTGACGTGCCGCCCGCTCGTTCGCGCGCGCGTGAGCGTAGAAAGGGAAGCTCATTTCGCAAAATTGCGGAACTTGCTACGCGACGCGACGTCCCGGCCCGAAATTATTCCCGACCGGGCTCTTCTTCCCTCTCGGCAATAACTAATGAGCCGCCTGTCATCGAGAATAATCGATGCGTTCGCGTTATGCCTCCCGAAGACAGAGTGCTCGCGCGCGGCTCCGCGGCTCGATTTACGAGCTCGTGGAGAGTGCGAGCCGCGGCATCGTCGCCGGGAGAACGACGACACCGACCAGCCGGTGCATGTGCAACCTCGCCCCCTTTCGTGTGCAAACCTTTCGAATAACTTACATTTCTGCGCACCCGTTGTACCTTCAGCCACCACTGCCATATCCATTCACACCCTTCGCTCGTTCGCTCCTTCGTTAAAGGCGATTGTCTCCTTCCTCTCTGTTCTTTTCCTCCTTTGATCCGGGCGCCTTGCTCGTAATTCTCTCATCTGATTTACGTGCCGCGAAATTGTGAGGTTCATTACAGAGTTACGGCGTGATCTAGGTCGAACCTGATTATAAGTTTCCGTGGATTAAAAAAAACCAGCAATCAAATTTTGCGCGGCGCGATTAAGATAAACGGTGAATTGGAAACAATTACGTTAAGGAAATAATGAAATTTCAACGGTACAGAGGGAGATGGAAGTATTTGATGGATTCTTTGGAATTCACTGTTTTACTCGTTTGTTTACATTTTTATGTCAACGTTAATTCCTTTAAATCAGAGTCGCGCGCTCAATTTTAACAATCACGATAATGCTACGTTTCATTAACTGCGTTCATTAACTTTATTAATACCGTGAGTCTATCTATAATAATCATTAGCATTACACTGCATATTGAACGAACTTTCATAACTCTCAATCAAGACAATATTGTCGTCGTTCTTTTGCACTTCTAACGTTTTATACTTTCCTTGACATTAATCAATTATTCATGATTGTAATAAAAACAAAGAAAAGTCGACTTTTCAGTCATTCTGCTAAATTCTAAGATATATATTTATAATAGCACATAATTTATAAGCATATTTAAAATTATATAAAAAGGTATATACGTATATATATTGGATTCAAAACATATTTTTAACAAAAGAAGAAATTTCTTAATAGAAGAAGAAACTATTCTGTGCAAAACTAATAAGAGGGAACATAATCATTCGTACTCACAGAATACGATGGTAGACGCAATCGGAAATCTGAAGAGTCAGAACGATGATTCGAATCTCAATGTCCTTGGTCCCCTCCGTCTTTTCTAGATTCTTTTCTTCCTCGTACTCTATCATCTTCCGTTCGGTCCACAGATCCGCAGGTTAAGTAGTAGTCAAGCTTCGTGGCGCGACAAGCTTTTCCAGCAGGCGGCTCGGGACCACGAACGGACTTTTTGCGGCGAGTTACTCGTGCGGAGCACGAACCCTGTTATCTTCGGACGTGTCGAGTTACCTCGTTAACCAACAATGGTTCCGACACGAAGGCTACCCCTCTGCCGTTGCGCCGCTCTCGCATTTCGCTCTTTTTCTCTCTTTCTCTTTTCTTCTTCTTCTCTCTCTCTCTCTCTCTCTTTCTTTCTTTCTTTCTCTCTCGCCCTCCAATCGGAGCTGCAACTTTTCACTTTACGACGTCGCGCACTACGTGCGAACGGACGCAGCTCGTCGCACGAAAAATGGACTCGCGGCTGCTTGATGGCCCCTCACCGGCACCGTTATCGTTTCATTCGCACCGATGTCGACGTCGACACCGTCTTTCACGAGCACCGTACGCCGTCAAGCCGCGACGCGATCGAGCGGAATGTTCGCGACGTGAGGAACGTCGGTTATTTCCCAGTTCGAAAGATCGTTCGTTCGTATTTTTTTTTCTTGTTCTTCCTTTCTTTTCTTTTTAAGAAGGAATAAGAGTGTAGATTTTTTCGCTACGCGTTGAAATCATATTGTTTTTTTACCGCGAAGCTACGTTAATTTTTTGCAGCGATTTTTCCGTTCCTTTCTCTCGCCAGATTTTGGGAATACTGCGAAGGAAATGAAGAAAGAAGCTGCTTCTCAGTTATTATTTTTTAACCAGCTATGTATTTCATCTTTTATTAATAGACATTTCAATCTATTGATGTGGCTAGTAATAAATCTTATAAGTCTTATTTAAAAAAAATTTTTAAATAAAAATAAAATGAAAGTAGTTTTTCTTCTTTTGAAAAAACAAATTTAATAATTTTTGTATTAAAAAATAAGAAATTTTATTTAAAAATGCTGTTTTGGTCATAGGATTTGCAGATTTAGGAAAAGTATATTAAAATTTTTTTTCACATAAATCCTGGAAATATCTAGGAAATAGCTATCTGACCCTATTTCACGGTTTTTTTTAGAAGAGAGATTTAACTCAAAATATGCTACAGAGATTTTGTTGAAATTTATAGCTTCTCGTCTTCTCGCTATTTCACATAGGCAAGAGAAGAGTACGCCTCTTTTAGAACGTCTATACGAAAACAGTTTCTCTTTTTATAAGCTTTGTAAGTTTACGTGTGCGCTACATTAACGTGTTGCTCCAGACTTGATATTTTCCCTGAAGTTTTTAGCGTGCCTTAGTACAGGGGATGATCGATACAAAGGCGAAAAGGTATCGTGCCAGTGAGAGATTGATATCATTTATGATATTATCACAACACTATGACTTATTGTTTTGTTTTTTTTTTTCTAAAATTCAATGATATGTATCGTGACAATATTATATGTATACAGAATATCCATGAAATCATGAAGTAATATTTATCTGAAATAACATTTATGAAATCTCATTGTTTCTTTGAAGAAAGCAGGTTTTATTTATGCTAACGTCTGCGTTCTATAACTCAATCAAGGTATGACTCGTGAAATACGGGAATCGACACTCGTATTTCACGCGCGATAGCAAAATTTATATCCACTCTACCCCGAACTCGCATTCTTATCAGCCGATAGAATACCTAATGAGTAATTTACGTCGACCGCGCGGGCGACCGTTGATTGGCAGTCGTTAATCACGCTGACGAAATATTGTTGCGCCCACAGATTGGGTGTATTATTCGGCTCAGGCGCGTCATTATTCGCGCGCGCGCGCGCGCACGGGCCATCGATCGGCACAGCCGGAGAATTATTAAGTATGCGCGCGACAGATTGGACATTACATTCGCATTACGCGATTGTAGCGACGGCTATCGCGATCATTAATCTATGTGCCGGCGTTACATCGTCCTCATGGAAAATGTCGAACCGTCCGAAACGAAGGGCTGACAGGCTCTGCATATTTCAGCGTTCGCTTTGGACGCCGGTGACGGCTCTAAAGAATTGATAATGGCAGAGCGTTTATGGAAACGGCACACCCGAAACGGTTATTATCAGCAGCATCCGCTGTCGGGCTAATCATTTTCGCATTGAATTTTCGCGTTATCGTGTCTCGTTAGAAATACCCGGCTGTTCAGGTGTCCGGGTAAGTTATCCAAATTAATCATGACCGATTGCCGAATTACGGGTCGTAATAGATCCGTGTGCCGGATTCTTCGGGAAGTGCCGCATCAATTATTGTTAACGCGTCCCGAATGCGCCCCGCCGATTTTCCGCGTGCAATTCCCGTGGAAAATCGGAAATGTCTCGGAGAAGCCCGCGCCCGTAAATCCGCCGTTTAAACCTCCGCGAATCCTCCCATCGTTTCGTTCCCGTGAATCGGCGCGACGTCGGCGACGATTTAATGCTCAACCTGTGTCCCGAGACATTCTCCACGCGAGATGGACACGGATGTAAATTGCAGAGGAAACGTCCATGGATTACGCTTTAACGACGCCGCGTCTCGGTGAATTTTTAAAAATGTATCGCGAGCCTTTACGCGAAATGCTCCACAGAAGCACGGTTTATTTTTCACGGCGGGGTGCTGCATATACGTCCGAGGGTCTTGTCGCGAATAAAACACGACGACCGGCGACGTTTTTCGCTGCGGGAAAAAGTCCGGCGTGCGTGCATGCAGCTCCTATATTCGCCATACGCAAATTTCAACGCGTGATCTCGTCCCTGACGGCCTCGGCGAGTTTCACGGAAGTCAAAGGATTATATGGAGTTGCAAATGGAACGCCATCCTTACTGCTGACATCAGGCGATAGGGAAAAAAGTGATGGAAACTTTCGTGAAAAAGTAGCGCAGATTTAGATTAATTAATTTGTGTTTAAATCGTACTGCCTTTAATTTTGAACAATGCATTATTAAAAAAAAAAAATGTTTCGATATTCTAGAAATATTCTAAGAAAAATTCGCTTTTATACATATTTTATCTCAGCACAATATTTCCCCCGTTTAAACAATTTTCTATTTTTCTATCTAACATTCCTATTTTATTAACAAGGAATTAATTTATCTTGTATCTTCACTGTCTAGTGAGAATTTAAATATTTGTGTACTCCAACAATAATCCTGTAAAAATTCTATTCGTTAGTGTAATGTAGATAATTGAAGAAAAGCAAACCCAATCTCGACGCTTGCATATTTTCGCGTGGCAGTTGCAACGTTGTACAAAATAGCTCTCAAGGATACCGAAAGGTTGTCCGGCGATAGAATCGACGCAGGAAAAATATCACCGAGAATAAAATTCTCCTCAAGAAGCGTGCGGGAGGTACACACGTATATACGGGATAATCCGACGGTAAATTTTCGCCGGAGTCCCCTCCTAGATAGGAAAAGACGTGCGGTTTTATGACGAACAAGCGCGCTTTGCGCTTCTTCGGATGTTTCATGAATGTGCGAGTACAAATATTTGCTGCCGCCGAGTCACCCTCGCGTTGTAGAATTTGAATGTCAATAGGGCTTTCGCGTAACACGTTACACGCGGCGGCACCTCTTGACGACGAAATGGTAGCACTTTCCCTCGCTCCCTCCTTCCCGCCATCTCATTCCCACCGTGCTCCCCTTTAAGTCGTTGTCTTTGCCGTCCTCGAACACGCAGAAACGTTAACCAGAATATTCGATGTGTGCATCTGCACCTTCCGTGGTCGTACGAGAGACTCATATCGTCGTTCCCGCACATGACGGAAGAAGCCACTCCTGCGGCGGGTGGCAAGAGCTTTCGCAGTTTTACCCCGCGGCGAAGACGTTGTAAGACGACTACGTCGTGCTGAGTGTGTAACACGAAAGTCATTGTTATGCGATCGTTCCGAATGGATTTTACTGGTGGGATATCGAATGTCGTTGAGCACTTTTTAGTGACAGTTCGCGATTTTATTCACGTTTAAATGCTCGCGTTCGACGTGACATGAATGGAATTAAATTTAAAAAAAAAAACGGTGAATAGTGGCGCAAAACGCGTTGTAAATATAAGATTTAGGCAAGTTAAAAAAGAGAATTATCATGAAAAAAAGGATAGATTCTTAATTCCTCTATTCTTTACTTTATTATATCTGTAAGAATAAAAATTTTTATATTAATAATAATAATTGTGGAAAAGTGGAGTTAGAATTTAAATAGAGAGGAAACTATAATATAAAAGAGAGATACCTAGGTATACAACGTGCGTGCGATTGTACATTCAATAAATCGGCGATTCGTTTTAAAAGTTTGCAAATTCTGCGAATGTATTGTAGGATAATATCTCGTATACTTGGCGTAGAATGAAGGGATTTCCTTCCGCCGATCGCTATCAAATACTCGTCCGACCACCCACGTCGTCGCGACGCTCGCGTATTCATATCTGGATCGACGCCAAATCGAGAGCTCTCAAACGCTCGTCGTAAACAACCACCTAAGATTGATAACACTTTCATATGCCACCCTTGACTGACAATCTAGTTTTTGCCCCTTTTTTTACGAGTCACTTTCTTTTCCACTCCGTCTATTCGGGACATAAAACGCGATAGAAAGCGCTCGATAAAACGCGTTGCTGTTCCGTTGTCGTATACGAATATATGCCGGATATCTATAAATTATTTTGAAAATGATAATTGTTTGACAATTATTACTTTCAAAATAATTTATAGATATCCGGCATATATTCGTGTATACGGCACCGTATTCTAGAAGAGATCATAATTTAATATTTATAGATGACTTAACTGAACAGTTCTAGATAGGATTTACGTCATTTCCAAAAATATTCATCTACATACTTAATTTAGGTCTTCCTCAATCATTGTAATTCTCAAATTAACTTCCTCTTTGAACTTCATTCTAATCTTAGAAAACATTTATAATTCAACTGTTGAATCTTTTCCGCCAAACTTTAGTATTATAATTGCATTTGCGGAACAAGAACTGATAATGATTTAATTAATATGATCACATTTTAGACATTGATCTTGTAATTTTGAGAAAATCGAATTTTTAATTTTTTTTTACGGATGTTGAAGTTTATTATAAAACTCACGTAATTCAACTGCGATAAATGAATGGCTTTCTAAAATCAGAGACATTTGTTACCGGCGAAGTGACGTTTCATACAAGAATAACGCATGATGGCTACTGAATTAAACTTCATAAATAGATGAACTCGATCGCTTTATCGTTGGCGATAAATGTTCAAATTTCCTGCTCTAAATTTCCGTGGACTCCTTTAACTGTTACATTTTTTATAAAAACGTCGATAACAGTTACAGCGGTTTATAATAGTTTTTTCAAGGGGACATTTTTTAAATGTTATTTTCGATTTTATTGACCATTCTAAACATGATACGTAAATAGCAAATAAACGATAAATTCTGAGTAATTATAATTACGAATTGTAAAATTCATGCTCGACTATAATTAAGTTTGGTGAACAACACGCTTCTGCATTCAGTTGTGAATCTCGCATTGGCGCGGCATAAACGTGACATATGTCACCGTTTTTCTCTCGGCCCGCGGATAACAATCGCGCTCTTGGAGAATTGCAACCCCCCCC
>VBVQ01001135.1:0-39805 GCA_011636635.1 Tetramorium simillimum
GAAATATACAATTATTCAGTCTTTATATAATATACCGGTATATTGTATAAAGACTGAATAATTGTATATTTCTCTTTTAATATTAATTATGCAGCGGCCACTGCATAAAACTACAATTTCATCATTTTCTTTATAATAAATATAATAAATTTTTTATAATAAATATTACAATTAAAGTCTAACATTTTCTTGCAAAAGTGGACAAAATCTCGACCGAAAGTTTGTTAAGGGTTTTCACTCCAAGAGCTTTGCTCACTGTCTATATATCTCCGTTTTTCTCTTCGTTCTTGCTGCTTTCGAGTGCACGTCCTTGCCAAAGGAAGTCCAGAGGAAGGACCTATCGAGTCGTCATTCGAATGCAGCGCGCGTAAGTGAGAACATCCGGTCGCAAAGACGTGCGGCGATTTTTGCGGCATCCGTAATCGGCGCTATATTTCCAGCACGAGCTTAACGTAGCGATTTTTCTTCACAAAATTGAGTTTTACACGAGAAAGTGGAATTATTATTATTATTACGCGCTGGTTCTTGGCAAATAGTCATGCGTGGGCTTTTCGGAACAGCTGGCCAAATTTTCATTCATAGGAAAAGTTTAATGCTGTGATCATACGTTCTTTAACAATGAAAAAAGAACAGTATAAGATGAATGCCAATTCTGCATTAATTCTGCAATACCTTAATCATATTCTAACATGTTCCTCAAACTTTCTAAAGCTTTCATTAAGCACGCATTAAGAAATTAACAATTAATCTGTTCTAAAATATAAATTTCTAAAATTTTAACATTTTATTATTCTGTTTTCTTAGCAATAATTTTATTAAAAATATCATTTTATTATAAATATTAATATTAATCTTCCTTAAAAATAAAAAATCTCTTAAAATTAATTGTACATATTTTGATCTAACAATTATTTAATTCCATAAATATATATATATATATTATATATTTTATAAACTATATTTATTCTGACACTGATGACGCACCTGATAAATTTGCCTTGGTCATTTCAACATTTTTTTCCGGAAATTCTTTAAATGTATGCAATTCTACTGAAAGCTGTTTGGCAAAGATAAACATACTTGCAAATTTTTAGAATGGATTTTCAGGGAATTGAGTTATTATTAAGTGACATACTGAAATCGTTTTCGTTAATAATATTTTTGTTTTACTAAAGATTTATACTTATTTTATCTATATTCGACAAAAGAATTCTGTAACTCTACGTACACCGTTCTTGTACGATGTCTAGAATAGAGGGACTATTTTTGGAAACGCATTGAGAACTATTTATATCCAAGGATAAATTTATCGACAATCGTTTTAGTTGAGAGAATGTTTTCTTCGTATTGGTGCATTACCTGCGGCACAATTAAATCAGTAAAAAATTAGTCAAAATTTGTGATTCAAAATCAATGTTCGTTTGTAAAAGACTTTATTCACAGATATTTGTCATGATAAGACTATTAATAATTAATTAAAGGTATAAGCAAAACATTTGTACACTTCAAGAAATTTGTGTTACCTCTGCACATACGTGTGAATGCAATAAACGTTCAGCAATCATAGCTCCAATAACGTGTAGACACGTATAAGGGAATGTTACTTGAATAATAGGATGATCCCGTGGTTGCCCAGGGTGATGTCTAAATGCGCATAGTCAAATGAACTCGTGGTCCATATATACTGACGACACACACGATTGTGCCGACAAACACACGGATGTGCAACGGGAAACCGGAATATCTAACTAGAACCGGAAGATAGAGCGTATCCTAACGATCGGTCTCGCCTGAATAATTCTCGGATAAGTTTCGTACGTGCAGGGAAAGTGAAGGTGCATTTGCATCCCTACGGCCTCATTATAGATCGTATCGCGTAAGTAGGAATTTACTGGAAATAACGGCGACACGTTTCGCCCCCGCGACTTTCTGAGAACTATGTCTTCTTGTCATAGCGGACACGCCGTTGATAACAGGTAGCTAAAACTATTATTTGTTAAACTATTATTTCTATATTTAATAAAAAAGGAAATGTGTTAAACAACATAAATTAAAAAAGATTATTTTGAAAAGTGCTCAGCGATATACTTGTTTAATACGATGAATTATTTTGTGTCTTCCAAAGACCCTATTTATTTGTCACCACAGCGTTTCAGAAACTGTGTTACTAGCGTTCCTTTTGACGCAAGTATTATATTACACGAAAAAAATGCTTTGTAAGCGCTACCACGGCAGCGCAAACGTGGTGACCAACAAGAAAACAACGTAGCTTCGTGTCACATTTCCTGAGGAACAATTTGGCTCGGAGCCAGAGTGACTTCCGGAGCTAACGACATTGGAATATTTGTCGAGTAACCCGTCTGATCATAAAAGACATTCGCACTGCGGAGTCTTTGTAGGAGCAGAGATAAAAATACGTCCCACGCGTGTATTATCGTTTCATTTGTATTTTTCAAGAAGAGCTAAAGCAAAGCAAGAATTAGTATAATTGAAATATTACAGCGCTAATTATTACGCATAATGATATTATGAAACACGTGTGATGATATGATGCGAGTATATGTTTGCATGGTGTTTCAGATATTAGATTGCACGCATAATTATTGGCTCATTGAGTTGCGAAATATTGCGTCATCTATATAATCGCAATTATTGGTTAACCGAAATCGTTGTTAAAGTATATATTTATCATTATAATCATTATCATTTTAAATTGGTCAGCAAAATTGCTTACTCTCGCTACGCAATTTCAAACATCGTGTGCATTAATTTTAAAGTTAAAGAGCTATGTATGTTATTCCGGGTGCTGCATATATTCATATAATTTTAATAGTCCATTAAAATTAAAACTATATATTTTCTGTCAATCTTTCCAGTTTGTCGTTAATTTATTATCAATAATTAATAATTGATGGCAAAAAATTAATTGTTTTAAATTTGCTTATCAAAATTTGCTAATCAAAGGTAGCGATTTTTCTATCAATGCAAATAAAGATTTATATATACGTATATGTATGTATATAGAAGGTTATATATAGAAGGTTAACAAGCATTTGTGTGAAAAGAGCGTTTCATACTGTGCTATTTTAAACCATACTGTGCCAATAAAGGCATACAGTTTACATTTGTTAATTTAAACATTCGGCACCTCTATCGCGTTCTATCATCAGGCTAGACATTTCATGAGTATCGAGCTTGTCTCTCCTCCCTTTTCACATTACTCTTTATGTGTACTCGCTAACGGCGACCATCTGGCTTCTCTTATTTCAGCTGACAAAAGTATGCTACTGAAGCTCGACTTTCGGGACGAGTTCAAGCTCGAAGACAGCCCGGATTGCCGTTTCGATTTCCTCGAGGTACGTGACGGTCAGCACGGTTACTCTAATCTCCTCGGCAAGTTCTGCGGCACGAATTTTCCCCCCGAGATCACGTCGAAGACGCGATACCTCTGGCTGCGATTCCACAGCGACGATAATATCGAAGGCAACGGATTCAAGGCTGTGTGGAGCACGATACCGAGACCGACCTATCGTAAGTCTTAGAGTCACAAAATCTTGATATTGCGGAGAATTTTTCTTCTTAAAGTTTCCTTGTAAATTAATTTCTATTAAAATATCATATTGAGCATGCTAATAATTTCGAAATCTTTGAATAAAGCATGAATAAACACACAGGTAATAAAATGTCGTTATTTAAAAAAAAAAGCTATTTTAATAAATGCGTAATCTAGTCTATGTTCGTCTGCAATGTAAAAAGAAATCGACAACTATTTCTCAAAGAAAATTAATTTTTCACACAATTTTCTGGGATCTCAAATTTTATTAGTACTATCCTAGAGCGAAGATATTATCTCTCTACATGTGCTAGAAATTTATCTCGGTTGTGGGTTTCCCCTAACTCTGATCTACTACCGGCCGAATTTTCTCCTCGGATGTGAGATATATCCTTTGGGCGCGTAATCATGGATTAGTTAAACCGATCGATAACAAATACAAGATTCGCCCTAGCTTTTCTCACACTTGTTTGCATGATTCTCACGTACTCGCGAGAGAGAACTTGTTGCTGAAATAATTGGCTCGACATAATGACAATTGAAACTATGTAATTTATTGTCTATTAATCTAACGATTCATAATAATGACTTCATTGGCACGATATAAAAGCATTACTGGATCATCTTTCATTATGCAGATTATGTCTTGTTAATAAATGTAAAAGTAAAAATTTAGAAATAACAAGGAAAAATTACTTTCAAAGAAAAATTGAAGGCAATACTTAATAGTAGATGTAGAGAAAAGAAACAATATGAAAATTAATAAAAAGATGTCACTTTTATGTTAATATATGTTATTATTATAGTTATAATTGTTCTTAATTAAGTTTTTCATTAACTATAACTGTTCTCAATTAACTAAACTGTACTGTACTGAGTGGATGTAATTTGTCTTCAACTTCTAAACTTAAGGAAAATGAAGATAACGTGACGAGCATGATTAGTAATTCGGGGTCATAAACTCCGATCGCGAATAATCGACCATCTTCGTTGTATGTCCTTGTTCGGAAAATTACGAGACAAGAGAGAAATAGATGGCCCATGGCAGCGAGCGCCGTGCAACCGCAACCGAGGTCAAAATTAATTCATAGTCAACCAGTAGGAGGAAGGGCTATGAATACTCAGAGCACGACTATGGTGGTTCTAGCTTTAACCGTGCGATCCTTAAATCGATGTATAAAGCGGAGGGTAGAGAGACGATTGCGACCAACGAGATCGAACATTGAAATTTTTATTTCGCCGCGTGATTGATTAACTTATTTGTTGAAATTTTAATTTTATGTCTAAAATTAAAATTTGGTATTGTTCGTACAATATTGTTAGGATGTGTTGTTGTTAATTAATGTTTGATTTTTAATTGAAGAAAAATTAATGAAGTATGTATCAAAAATTGAAATGTTTTATTTTCCATATTTCACGTATTTCATATACCTATAAATGTTATTAATTATTAAAAAAGGGAGAAAATACAATTTTAATATTTAAATCATAAATGATTTAAATATAAAAATTGTATTTTCTCATAAAATCAGATACATTGTACAACAATTCTTTTGCACAATGTATCTGATTTTATGAGAAAATACATTTTTATATTTAAATCATTTATCGTTTTCTCCCTTTTTTTTGCCCT
This sequence comes from Tetramorium simillimum, assembly GCA_011636635.1. NCBI lineage: Eukaryota > Metazoa > Arthropoda > Insecta > Hymenoptera > Formicidae > Tetramorium > Tetramorium simillimum. The sequence goes on from VBVQ01001135.1 coordinate 5,187, forward strand.
AAATGGATTGATGTAACTGTAAGAGTACAAAATGACGTATCAACAATATTTTATGTATTTTCATATTGGTCTCAATGTTCAATAATTTTTTAAACAATTTATTGACTGATTTTTTAGTTCTTCATACATTATCATTTTTACAACTATATCATTTATATTCCCTCTCTCTCTTTCTTCCGTTTATTCATATATTTGTCAAAATCATTACTTCTTTATCTAAATCTCCAAACTTTTTCAAAGTTTTTCAATTTATTTATTTCGTGTTACAATTGTATGTGAAGATATTATCAGTTATGTCGTAATCATTAACACGTCGTATTATAACTATTCGTATCTACTAGTCGGACATATACGCGGTTATATCACTTAAACCGGTACAGTAAAACCGGCATAGTAAAAATATCTTAAATCGGCGAAAAAATTGATGTAGAAACGTGAAATAAAAATGGATCTTTTATGCTGGTTATCTTACAGATGAAATATTGTGTTTCATACAAACCGTGTAAAAGCGTATTGCGAAGGACTAAAATAAAATACATAAGTCATATACATATAAATATATGATAATTTTCATTAAATATTGTCATCTTATAAAACGTAATAAACTTTTAAATTTATTCTCTTATTTAATCAAATAATACTAAATAAATCTTTATTGATGAAAAAATTTAAACATTAAGTATAGCGCAATAATAATAAAATTATAGATAAATACAAGTTCCGAGAATATATCATACGAGCGTAGATTTGCGAGTCTAGGGAAAGTATGGAATTGTAATAGGTGTGATTCACAGCGGGCGTATTACCGGAACCAGAACCATGCGTATATAACGTGACGGGTGTGCAGGGGATAATTAATACCGACGCAATCAAAGACAGAAAGGCCCAGGCCGAGAAAGAGGGATTCCCGTTGGATTGCATGTGGTACATTGAAGTAAAGGAGGGAATGAAGGTAAAAGCATTTCTTCTTTCATATTATATATCATTGAATTACTCTGAGATATATCATATCATTGTCGAAAATATAATATCGATGAGTTAAGCATATGAAGCGTTTCTCCCAATATTTCTCTACCATCATATAACGTTGCGATCCTTATTTGATCCGAGTGCACTTTACTACGGTGTTCAATCGATACGAATGTTTGTTATTGGCCTGCAGCAACGTGATTTCAAACGCCGTTTCGTTCAAAGTAACACGTTTCTGAATGATTTACAATAGCTCTTTGCCGTCATAGCGCGGAAATAACGGAGTGGTTTTATGCAAATACTTCGTCTGATACATCCGTTACAAAATTTACATAGCGGCTGATAACGGCATCTGCTTCAACATAGAAGAATCTTTTAGTTTTCGAAACTTTATTATTAAAATTGTTAATGAAGCTAATATATCTTTCAAACTATGTATAAAGTTATCCATTTTTCTTGAATACGCGCGACAAAACCCGAGGTGGCAAAGAGCTATGTATCTCATGCGTATTTCTTACCAGCTAAGATGTTCTTAAAAAGTTTCACCAATGTCGTAATTGAACCTGCTGTATTATTACGTTCAAGTATTTTATGTACGTAATTACTTTTCACATTCTTGCGCCTTTTCTCTTTTACTGTTTATCTTACTAATTTGCCTCGTGCGCGTGATTGCACAGTTTTAATATAGATAACAAACTCTGTACGATGGCAAGCTAGTATATCGTTCGATTGTGTCAGGAATCTTTTATCAGTCTACGAGCTTAGAAGTCCAATAGTGGCGAGTCGATGCAATGTGTACACATTTAGGAAAATGAAGACACGTACAATTTTCAGATCCAGCTGGTTCTAGACCTTTTCAGTCTGCAGCATCCAAACGAGTGCGAGGTCAATTTTGTAGACATATTTAAAGCTGAAACGGACTTACCCTCAAGGGAGAGGCACTTCTGTGGCAGCATCGCAGATACCGTTGTTGTTCAGAACAATATCGCCCATTTAAGGTTCTATGCAGAGCCAAAGGCTATCAATAGCACTTTCGAGGCGGTGGTGACAGCCGTCAGAGACAAGGAGCCCGGTGAGAAATGTGAGTTCATACAATAATACAATAATAAATACATATCCTGTCAAATGCGGTTTCGGACAAACTTGAAACAAAACCGTAACTAGAAAGATGTCATTAAAATTTTACGTTAACGTCGTCATAAAACGCACATAACGGATTAGAGTGCTACTTAAAATTTATTATTATTATTAGATAGTAAAGTATACGATTAAAATCCAAAGTTGCAGAACAGCACAATAATCGATTTATAATGTTATGTATCTAACCCGTTTACTGCACACTTTTGTAACTATCATGAACAATATTATTCGATAAATTGTTAATATTTTACATACATCATTTAATTTAGTATAATATAATTTTACAAAAAAGATTTGTTTGAGGCAGATAAAATTAAACTCTCAAATAATAACATAAATAATATAATATGAATGAATATGTTAGGTTTAATGAAGTTAATAAAAGATAGATTTAGATTTATGCTTTGTAATAATTTATTAGAAGATAATATCCTAATATATAACTAATTACCAATTAACTGACCTCATAGAAAGTTGACACACAATCTGTATGCATGAATAATTTTGTAACAGTAAAATAAATTAATAATCAGCTAATTAACTGTATTAACGGTAGTTATTAATTTTTATTAAAAAATTAAATGAAAATTATAAAATAAATAGTTAAATATTTTTTTATATAATAGGGATACAAATTATGAAAAGAAATTAATTTTATAGGAATAGAAACGATAAATATTTTTATTAATAAAAAATGTGAAATTTTTTTTCTAGGAAAAAAATCGATTTTAAAATTTTCCAATAATCCAGAAATTAAGGTCAGTGTTCTTGAAACACGTTCTACATGACCAATATTTCTGACAGTTTTTAACAGTGCGATAGCATAACGTCAATTTGCTTTTGGTAGTTCAAACTACACAAACGTCTATCGTTGCGGTTACGATAACAACATGGAAATTTTCTACATGGCACTCCAGAAATATCTGCTACAATTTCACAAAATTTTTTTCCCATATATGTATCAACTCATATACTATATGGATTTTTATTTTACTATCTTCTGAATTGAACAGTCAACAATACGCAAGTTTCTATCTCGAGTTTAACAAGTCGTACTGTTAATTTCTGCAGATAACAAATTCGATTAATATTTTAAACATAGCTCTGTTTTTCGTATTGTCAATAATAATTGGTAATGAGGCGTCAATTTTTAAAACAGTATAAATAAAATTTTGAAATACGCCAGGAAGATATAATTAAATAAAATATAAATTAAAATTGATATAATTTATTCTAATAAGATTTTTTTATTTTAACTTGCGCCTTTAAAATAAGTTCCTGCTTTTAAAATAAGTGCTTTATATGCGCTAGTCGACAAATTTCTAAAAGGGTAAGGAGAAAATTGGATTATTACAAGACAAAGGCTTACATTTTCGCGTTTTAACCTATAATTATATGTATGCCTCATTCAATAAGCATCTTACGCTTAGCGAGGAGTTGGGGATAATCGTTGGGTAAAGGAATCAAATTTCAAATTAATAGCAGCGCACTTGTCTGAATGTTAAATGAGGTGGCCCGCAGAATCGCAGTTACGTGTGCGGAATTCACACGAGTTCTAGTATGGCATGAGAAGAATTTCCGGCTTTCCACACCTGCCGCCAACGCGGAACTAATATCTTGCTCGCGACTATACTCCAACACATCGCCGTCGAAGGATAAGACCTTAGGCTACAATTTTCCCATGCGAATTAAGAGTCGACTATCACAGTTATTTCACGGAAGCCTCGGTAGAAATATTTAAGCTGGTTATAAATTTGCTGAGAATTTTACATATCTCACGCATATTAACGTTATATATTATATATACGTGTTGGAAACTTTACGATTATCGTACTATAATGAAAATTAATTTTAGATATAACTAAAATTTAATGTTTGATGTGCACGCGGATAGAATTAATCGAATAATTAAAGCTATGAATAAAAGAGAACGTTGAGAACTTAATACATTCCATACACAATTAATACTTCTTTTATTCATTAATAGTTAATATTCACGTTGTGTGTGTTTTTCTGTTTTGTTTTGCAGCCTGCAAGCAAGGTGAATACGATTGTGAGGATGCGACATGCATTGATGCACAATTGGAGTGCAACGGGAAGATTAATTGCCGTTTCAAGTGGGACGAAGAAGACGCGAAGTGCAAAGTGAGTTTTAGCTTTGTCGAATTCAATACATCCGTTCAATGGCCTAACAGAGTGCTGTCCAATTCCCGGATTTTGACCATTTCCGGCGTGCGCGCGGGTCGCATCCTGCCGTGCATACCGTTCGCTTGCACACCTTCTTCCTCTTCATTCACAGATTTTCACCTTCTCATAAAATGTAAACTGCGGAAGTTAAATCGCGCGAAACAGTGCAGGCTCGCAAAGTGTAAGATTAATTTAGACTGTGAGTTATAAAGGTATAACTTATGGTATTTCTGACATCTCAAATTAAGAGTTACAAAGTCTTGAAAATAATATTAACATAAGCTACCGAGGATAAATTTTAAGGGAGAGAAGTCTGCGTCTCTCTTAAGTGTTAATATATCAATATTATTACTGTCGAGAATGGAGATGAAAGAATTTGAATATGTAATCACGATGCCGGGCTATTTACACCTCCTAATAATATTTCTCTCATCTAGTATCTAATCGATCTAGTAATCTCTTTTGTTAGTTCGCTAAAACTATTCGCGTATATCCTCGTTTTGTATCACGAAGGTATACCCAATATTACAGTGCAGCAAGAACGATACGTCGTGTCGTCTTAATTGCCTTCCGAGCTTCCACTTTACTTGCTCCTGATCTTCCAGGTTAATTAATTTATTCGAGGGAAGTTTTATGACCCCCTCTAGTTTAACTGGCTCGGCGAACAAGGCATCTTAGAACTCGTAATCTGGAGCGGCAATTTGCTTCTTCTAATTGCGAGCAAAATCAGTTTTATAGGCCACTTTTCGCATGATTCTATCCTCCTTGCTTCCTGAACGACTTTTACATTGTATTATTATTTAATGCTGCTGTTATTAACAATTAACCCAATTACAATTACAATAATACAGCACTTCTGAAATTGTCCTTTTGACTTGCGTTTGATGTGGAAATAAAATTTTTTAAAGAGCCATAACTTGATTCTCGATGAGATGAAGAGACACTGTGGAAGGCATGATTACCTTCATGGTGCAAATGGCAGTCTCTTTAGAACACGGTGAGCAGTTCATGATCTAACGATAAACGTTAAGAGTACTTTATCTCGAGAACTTTGTAGTCTTTTAGTTGGGATTATCTACGGCTTTCGAAAAGCTCATTTCACATCGCCTAGCTTGGGTTTCAGGATATGAAACCTTGTGGCAAGGCGTTGATGAGACGTAATCATTCGACGATCTTTTATACTTCGTATCTCCGTTCTAATTCAAAGTAGAAAAAGCTGTAAAAAGACGTTCGATACTTGTAACATATCGATTCAACGGTAGCTTCAAAGTAATTTCATTTTCCGCGTTAATAAAATTGAAGCTATTAAGAGGAACATTAATTATCTTGTGTTAGTTAAATTTTAAATGACACCTCAAGAGCGCACGTATAAATTATATCAGGAAACTCTGATTCATTATTCGACATTTATTCTACAATTACATCATTTCTCTAAATTATATCAATGAAGAACTATAAAATTTATATTACTTAATTAATTAAATATTTAACCCTGATGTAATTAGAAGATGTGTTCAATGTTTACGATATGAATAATCTCGCGTGCAGGTTCTGGCGTTAAGCCTCGTATAACAGTAACGCTGTTTACGGAGATCTACAGTCTCTTATTTGTTAGCGCTAAACCACGAGTCCGGCATGCACGATCCCACGAGGTCGTCTCTGTAACTTAATCGCCTTTCAACTCCGCAAAACGTCCCGTCTCCATCTCTTCCACTCTCGTCCCTGCCTGTAGCACACGGGGCTAATTAATTTATTCGGATGAAGTTTTGCAACGGGCGCGGCCCATTTCAGCCAGGGTTTCGCGTGGGTCCCGATCTCGAGGCTGCGCAATTCCAAGGGCGCTCTCTCCGTCGGTGATATTCGGATGTGCGCCTCGACGGTTATACGGGTGGGTGTTTCCGGTTCCGGAACGTACAATACTACGCGCTTTTGGCAGACTACCAGAACAAGGCAACGGCGAAATGATGGTACGATGCCACCGACGGGATATTAATCTAACGGCGAATAATGTTCTGCTGATATTGCCGCACGCGACTCCGTCAATGTTATGTGTTTTTATCTCAATCATTTTGGACTGAATGCAAAATTTGAGTCGTGCAGAGTGTGGGAGCAACGTACAAATTAAAATCAAATCGTGAACAATATGACTTTCAGGATTTTGGAAAATTCTTTTGTCGAAACGTAATTATTACATAATTATTAATATCATTATTGTGTTATGATATTTAGCCTGAAAAGTAGTTTGAGGGTTCTACATGTATATAAATTATATAGTATAAGTAAATATATATTATATTATAAATTATATAACGATCTTATTAGATTATTTAAAATTGTAAAAATAAAAAATTTTTTGGAATTATTAAACTAATGTGAAAATAATGTGACGTCAATAGAAAATCCATTAACGTTGATGTTATAAATAACTTTTAACTCGAATAGTTATTGTCCTTTAAAAAGTGCGATTGTTATTTGCAACGAGAAAGAATTTCCTGTATAAAATTCTTGCTTCAAACGATTTTGATTTAATAAATTTATTATTTTCAATACTCTCTGGAAATGCACTATCAACGGCAATTGCCTGTCGAAAATTGTTAGTAATTTGAAGCAGTTGTTCTCGTTAAATGCATTTTATTTTTACACATACAGGCAAATGAAAAATTATTATTTTGGTTTTCACGACCCTCCGGGATGGAAATCAGAAGATTTAATTAATATATCGAAACAATAGATTAATCGTAAAAATATCAATTCTCCATAGTGTAATAAAAAATCTTTACTATTTACACAGTTAAAAAATTATTTTTTTAATTATTTAATTTTTTAATTATTTAAAATGTAATAAATGTAATATTTGTTTGACGTATGCCATAATATTATTATTACAATTTAATATCTTTGGCTTATTATCTATTGATTAATTAAATTCTCTGGTATTTCTGATCTAGTTTTCAATAATAACTATTTTTAACACATATGCCTGTTCATGCGTCGTATTTGACGCCGCAGATAACTTCAATTCGCGCAACGATTGTAACTAAATGGCCAACGACTATTAATATCTTCTACTGTGACTACGAACAATACGCGTTTTGCCGCTCTGTTAGTCGAAAATAAATGTTCTCATTCACTTGTCAGTCGCAACATAGTGGCGAATTTATTGCGATAGAGAGGTGTCTGTTTAGCCCGTCGACATGTACGTTCAACTTCAACGAATAAATCGATGACAAGCAATACACCATATCAAATTCATTTGGCAATGATTAATTATTGAAACACTGCCATATGTGATAAAATATCCTTATATTTTATTAAGTCTAATGAAATGGTTGTTGTAAGGATATTTAGAGAGGATTTTATATTTATAGGTAAATTGTTTTCTATAATACAGTATATAAATAAATAGTTTGTACTATGTAGTTTAATATAACTATATATTCATTATAAATATATTCTTAAGTAAATTAAATGTTGGCTATTTCAATTGAAAGTTAATTATGCATATTCTGTTTGTACATGTATTTCCATTTTATAGTATATCATTGTAAAAAATTTAATTAAACTTTAAAATGTGTTCGGCATTAATTCAGAGTTGAAAATAATTGGTTGAAACTTCGACCCTCTAATATAAAATAATTTTAATTATATTATTAGTCTCTCATTTAATTTTTTTGTTGAGCAATGTAAAATAGAATTTTCGCAGGAAAAGATTTGAAGTCATAATATTCCTACCTTTGCGCTAATATTGCATTTGCTTTCACTTCGCTGGTAAATGAGCGCGTCCTTGTGAAAATACTTGAAAAAGATCAGCGCCCGTGTAACGGACCGGAATTAAATCTCATTTCTTCGTGTCGATTCCGATTCTTCCACTAACGGACGCAACTTCGTTCTTGAATTGCTTTTAATGCCGACATCAAAAACAGATACTTTGAGATTCTTCGTACCTAGCGTTTCGTGCATTTTGTATCGCTACCGACTATCTACTTTCTCACCAAACGCGGAGGTTTTAAATTATATATTAAGTAAACGTATGTATTTTGAATTCCTTTATCAGTACATCAGAAAGTTTGCACTGATTTAAACGAAAGAATATAAAGAATAGAAATATATTATTTGCAATGTATGAATATATTTTTTTAAACATTATGCCTCTGACACTTTAATCGTTATTTATAGCTCGCATTACGAAAATGATAGTTGGAGTATTCACAGACGTCGAAAACGACACTCTTCGCCGATCTAAAGATTTTGCTCGTCTCAAGTTACAAATAAGTTCCTCGCTAAAGGGAAGCTACTTCTCTTTCTACGTAATTACATTGCGCGACTCTGTGAGAAGATGCTTGTTACCATACCAATGTAATTTTGAAAATATATAGCTTGTAAATTATTCCGCAATTGAATGCTACGCGATAAACGGCTTTAATTTTACCTACAATAATCATAATTGCTTGATATATATCTCCAAGTAATACTATGACAATTGTGGAATCTTTTGAGCTCCAAAAACTGGGTACGCAAAAACGAGATCACGACAAAATTAAAGTAGATTCTTGCATTTCAGCGTTACACGCCATCACACCGTAATTTAATTAGCCGTGCACAAAACGGCGATTAATTAAATTAAAGACTGTAATAGTCAAAAAATGCTGTCCTGTCTGTGCATTCGCCGACTATCGGCACTTTCATACGGCTAGTTACACATTTTTTTAATAATTGTAATCCTATCTACTAGCAGATGTGTCTACCACGAAAGAGTAATGTGATCCATTCGAACATGTGCATAATGAATTATTTTACGATATTTTAAATCTCTATATTACGTTGCAGATATTTTTAATTTTAATTTTGTCATTAATTCCAAATTTTTGCGCAAAAAAATTAAATATGATATCTGTTCACTGAGTTTCAGAATTCTCTCAGTGAGGGCTTTAGTTTAATTTTTGCGGTAGATGTGGATCTACCAATTTATTTATTCTTTACATAATCCTTATATTGCACTATGTACATACATACATGCAAGACGTTACAATATTCGAATAGTATAATATTCTATTGTCTATAAGATTAACTAAGTTATCCGTCATCGGGGATTGAAGCAATATTGATGCTTTTTCAAGCCCAAGTACGGGCGCTAGAAATCGTGTGCGAAATGAATCTAACTTTATACCTGTTCAGTTCCTTCGTGAATTTTTTAAAGAGTTGCCTAAGAATTATATATGGGGTATTCCCGAAGGGATGAAACATGTGTATTAACTCAAGCACGGGTTTTAAAACGATATATTGTACATCCGGAAATAACACAATATAAAATCAGATTTTTTAAGTTTATTTTAAAGATTTTATTTAGGTATTTATTTAATATCAGTAATTTAATTATCTTTTTAATATAAACATATTTATTTGAGAAAGATAATTAAATTATTATAAAATGCACATACATCATATATACAAATCCTAATAAGTAAATAAAAACGAATAAATATGTAATTAAAAAATCATATAATTACAGATTCATTTAAGTTATCAATTTAAACATCGTTTCCGATAAACCGTTTGGAGCTCTGCCGTTGGATGATAGTAAACCAAAGACGGAGTACAGCCACGATAACGCTGTCGTCTGCGCGAAAGAACTCGACCGCGAAATTGCTCGTACGAACGAAACGCGACAAAATCACGACCTATACGCTCGCGCGGCGCATGAGAAAGCGCGGATTCCATCCAATTTTATACCGATGTGTAGCGGAAGGGAGATTCGTTCCCTTTATCGCGCGGCAGCATCGTAATAGCTGAAAGTACACGTTGTGCAAGCAAGCAGCGTAAATCGTAGAAGGAAAACCGTGCGATGGTAGGAAAAATGATACGAGAGTTCAGAGAGAATGATCATATTTCAGTGTCTCAGAATTACTAGAATCAATGTCTGAGTACGGCGCGGAAACAGTAGGAAGATATCATGTATTCGGACGTATAGATGAACCTTTTCATTATAGGAAAATTCACGCAATATTTTCATAAACGATTGTAGAGTTAGACAACACTGAACTTAAAATGAATTGTCAATTTATGCCAATTTATTTGTTCATTGAGAAAAGTGTTTTAATAAATGTTATTAACAACAAGATGAAATAAAATATGTTCTAGTCATATGAAACAGAATTTCTAGTTGTCATGATTAAATTTTTTATTACTTCGATATTTTATAACTAAAATTTAATAGACTTAATTATAAATATTTAGAGTTTGTACCTTTCCGGTTGAATCTGCTAGATTTCCAATTTATACAGATTTTTTGCCGTGTTGCATTTATTATTGTATATGAAAGAGTGAAAATGCAAGGAATGAATAGGTACCAGTAATAAATTCTATTTCAGTTATTGAATAATTTTTTCTTATTAAGAAAGCGTGTGTACAGTGAGTTTGAAACGTTACAATTCTCTGTGGATCTATCTCTTGGTCATTCGCATCTGTGCTTTAATGTGTTAACAACAGACAGTCTGAAGGAAATGTTCTCTAATGAGTAGCCTCTTTAGCGAGCTTGCTCATCGAACGGGAGAAGGCAATGGGGGAATAAACAGGAAGTGCATCGAAAAGGCAACAAGGTGCTCACGCGTACACAGGGTGTTTTCTTCTCTCTTGCTAATGAGAGGTTCTCAAACCTTTTTCTTGGTAATCCCGGTAGCGACTAATTATTTCCGTCTTGCAGAAACTTTCCGCCAGAGTTACCATTTGTTTTCTTCTTTTCCAACTGCAGTGCTGGTGTGCGTGGAGCGTACGTTTGTACAGCTTGGTGGAAAATATTTCTAATACTGTTAGAAGGAAGCCATGTAAAGGCGAGACATAAACTTAAGGTAGAATCATGAAATAAAAATGGTTGTCTCGAGATAAGAAGATTCTTGAAGTTTGTGCTAGTCGAACGAAACCGGATGGATCTCGATCGGTCTGCAATTTTTACAATTTACAATCTTTCATATTCTTTCATTGGCAATCATTGAAGCGCACAGTACAGGAAGTTCAAAAAAATGTATAAAAGCTTGAAATTGCTCGTAAAATGCTCGTATTTTGTATCAAACGTTATTCTATGTATAAAACTTTACTACGTCGAGTCGATGGGATGACATTAATTAAATGCCTCCGGCTTTAAACCCAGATATTAATTCGTTTCACTGTCTGACGTGAGAGTAGCATAAAACAGACATTCATTCGCGATTGAAGTACGTGCGTGAATATCTTCCCGTAAAAATGCCTCTTAACGGGTTGACACGGGAACCAACGTAGATGGGAAGGACGGTAAATTTTACCGAGCGTGACCCTACGCGTTTCCAGAAATTGCTTGTCACTTGGGAAGAAACGCGACTCTGTAGACAGCGAAACAAGAAGGTTGAGCATCCGACGCAGGATTTGCGCGTTTAGGTGCAGGAACGGGGGTTTCTAGTTAGACTGTGTCTATACATATAGAGTATGGCAAGTAGTCGATATCACGTAGAACTTGGGGGTTTCGATGTGGTGACACACCAGCGATGCGTGTGAATGCACGATAGCTGTTGACCTTAAACACTGTTCCGACCGAGCGGTGTGTCCGAGCTGCCGTGAAATACCTTAATGAATAGCACGCTTCTACCAACTCAAATACAGTAGATCTAATTCGCACCCTACGCGATGTGTTATATGGGACGTAGTATCCTGTCGGAGGGCCATTTTGTAGAATGAAACGCATGTTTTATCGAATTATTGTTTCAATCGAACATCGTAACTCTTAAACAATCTATATTTTTTAGGTATCCTTATAACAATTATCAGATATTATTGTCAGATATTTATGTTTGACGTTGAAATAAGGTGCAAGGGTTAAAAACTTTTGCAATTGCGAATATACGTAATGAACTCTTGGTAAAAGCTGTTAATTCATATGTTCATAATTCAAAACAACATCCTGCGACTGGAATTTACAGAGTGAATGCTGGCATTTACGAACATCGAATACGATGTCATAAATAGCGGAAATATTTAAAATAGCTCCCCCGTAACTTCATCTCTCCGGTAGCTCGTACTACGCGCTCGTACTACGTCGTTCGCGGACATGGTCAAGAATTTCTATTGCTGGAATAGTACAAATTTTCCTCTGTGAAAACATGCGAAAATCCGTCGATAAACTGATATGTCACTTTACACAAATTTTCAGATTATGCTATATTAATATTCGCGACAAAGAATATACAAAGCGGACTATTTTAATACAATAGCAATGTGTCGCGTATGCATCGGATTTTTTTAAATCTGACACACTGATATTTGAAAAAAAAATAGTACATCATGCTAGTGAATTTGCAAGATTGGGAATCGCTAGATAAAATGGAACATATTTCGAATTCGCTCAAACTCGGATTGTATCGATACCAATCACCATAAATCCGAACAGTCGTTTTATGCACTTTGTACGATGACCAATATCGATCATATAATGGAACACACTGTAGATGGAAAAACAACCTGTTTCAGGAATGTTTTTCGTGAATCGCGTTTAATATACAAGCAAACGATATACAAACAATACAATAATATCTTTCGCGATTAATTGTTAGATTTTGAATTTTGTCTATTAAGACAATTCTATATTAAATAAATTCTATTCTCATTTTATCAATAAAGCGCAAAACAAAAACAAGCTTCAAATTTAAATAAAAATTATTATTGTTGTTAATATCGAGATGTTCCGATATTCTAAATATATTTACTTTAAACTCTCTTTGTATACTATAATACTATAAATAAAAAATAAATAAAATAATAAAAATAATTATAATTGTACCTTGCGACAATTAAAAAAGTTGACAATTTCATTATTTAGAAAACTTCATGAATTTAAAGGTATTCTCAAATTTCTCGTAATTTTTCTTAATTATCTTATTATTCGTGCAATTATATGGCTAGCGAAAGTAACATATCTAAACTCCTGCGGTCTACGCTGTTTATCACACTGTTTCCCGTCGGTGAAGCTGACGAAAGGTGTCAGTTGCGTGCAGCAGTGGGCTTTCCAATGCAAGAGCGGCATGTAAAGCGGCGTATTCACGAAAACGTGCAATGATTCCGGGCGTATGAGCATAACAATAAACCACTCTGACTCGCGGAAGCAGAAGGAAGCATCCACTTGTGCAATCTCTCTTCCCATGTTCCTCCCTCGGCCGCTTACTCGTACGCCCGCATATGGAACGGCGCCGCGGCGTTACGACTTTGCAGCTTAATTCTTCCTTCAAGAAAAACAAAAATAGAGAGAGATAGATAAAAAGCTAGAAAGAGAGTGTATATGTATGTACATGTGTGAAAAAAGAGAAAAAAAGAAGATATGAAAGCGACTCAGATAAAACGTCAAAAAATTTCGAGATGGGCATTATAATAGCATATTCCGGCATACGTGACGACAAGAGGACTTAACATCCGCGCGATCCTCGTAATTGCTGCGCGACGGTAGAATCTATCTGACAATTTCGACACATGGCGTTGCTTTCTCTTATCGTCGGCCAATTTGCCGACGTGTTTTCCGCACGAAGTGACGTTCATTCGATAAAAAAATTTCTCTTTCGGATAAAAATATGATCGATGAAGATGCGCTTGGAATGCACCATACGGAGTGTAATCAAATTACACGATATGTTAATACTTTTGCTCACGCATTTATTTTCGAATTACGTTATTTTACATTATTGAATTACTTGATTTTGCTTTAGTTGTCATTTATTATTAAATTTCTTGTTACCATATTTACATAATTAGTGAATTCTTCATCAAGTATATATTTAATCCTACTTGCGTAGAGTGTAAAATACATCCCAGTTCTTAAAAATCTATTAAACTCTTGGAATAAAACTTTTTTATGCGATCAATGCTGCACCAATTATTCCATAATTAAAAAACTTTTGCGCTTACGTTTATCTAAAAAATATATAGAATATTATCGAATTTTATTTAATTGTAAATCATCAAACAGGACAATAAAAATTGAGATATAATATTAAAATGTAAAATACACCTCATGCGAGTGACCATGTTAAAAATTACGCGAGTAAGGTGGAGAAAAATGTACATTTTAATAAATAGTTTTACATGTGTACATTAATGTATAAAAGAAAATATTGAGAAACATTTAGATACCAAATATCAATATAAACGAGTATCCCGAAAATATATTTCAATTTTACGTCGCACTTATTCTACGTTCGTACAAACTAATTTTCCGTCGCGTTAAGCATTTTGGATTTAGGTGGACATGTTCTTGCTGTCGGAGCAACGAATTCAACTTGGGTAGTGCACGAAAGATAAACGCTCGGAAATTATAGCGTGACCACCGGGACACAGAGAAATATACGCAGGCGGAAGAAAAGGGAATGGCATCTCTTTGAACGGATGAACGCGGACAACATGTGACGTCGATATAAATTACTCCATAGTTTAACGGTGCATTCCAAGCTGGGTCCACGAGCAGCAATAATGTGGGCAAATGTTGCTCTACATCAGTAGAGCGCGCAAGACTGGGCTGTTGAAATTAGTTATTACTGTGTAAGCATTGAATACATAACGTGACTCGCGTACAATGTGTCGCGTAATGCACGTTTGCAAGACTTTCTGTATGCAAAGTTTCTCGGTCAGTATAAATTTACTGAATGCACTTCCTATAATGTAGTTTGTGTCATCTATAATATTTTCATACAATTGTACATTAAACAAAATTACAATACATTTTTGACATTCAATTTTCAAAAACTACTTATTTTCGGATTAAATCTTTTTCAATAGTTATTTAATTAATTTAGAGAAGAAAATGTTAAGATACATATTCATATATATGTATACTTCATAGAAAAAATTGGATATTTTTCTATGGGCAGACGACGTCACATGAGAATCACACAAGTGATTACAAAGTTTGTGATCTCAATCCATTTTACGTCCAACACCGAAATCTTGTACCGCCTAGAGAATACTTGATAATTTATGCAATATTATTTGCACAAGTACTCAAATTCGCAACGTTTTGTTCAAGACAAAATTGCAATGTCAGCGATTGAAATATTTATATTTAATCTTGTTGACTGTATCTTTTCAAGAAAACTCCAAATTATTATGAAAGAATTCTTGTTGAGAAATTATTAAAACGATTATTTCGCTCTTTGTCAAGCAAAATCACTTTATCCATTGCAAATGTGCTGAGTGGCAAACACTTTATGCTTAAACTACAGCAAACGCAATATAAAGTAGCATTTCAACGAGTTACTCTCACGCTGCAACCACTTAAGTAAACGAGGAGCAAACAGGCAAAATCCGCGGCGGCATCGCCATTCTATGAGACAAAGGACGGAGCAAGAGACAGGAGCGAGGAGAGACAGGGACGAAGATGGATCGCGTCGATCCTACTTGCTTCATACATTCTATGCGCCGCGATGTTTCGCAAGTTTGTCCTTTGCGCTTGAACCCTTCCTGCGTAATGTGTAACGCTCTCCTGAAATTTCACGAAGGTATTTAACGCGACACCCATGTAGCCGATAAATGTTGAAAACGGAGTAGAACGACGGTGACAAGAAGGTGTACGTCGTGCCACTATGTCGAGGTGCACCGACGAATCCGTGCGAATGAAGTGCTATTGTCGAGAGAAGCTTGCGCCTGTAACCTAAATGGAAAAGCTCCAGCTAGAATGAAATAATAATTAACTGTTCTTCCATTTCCCGATATTTTATTTGACTTGAATGCTTTAACAGATGCAATCACGTTTCGGATTATGAAATATCGACAAGTGTATCGAAGCAATATCAAGATCATTATTGTTACAAACGCCTATTACGAACAATGTATTTATGTAGTAATTAAAATTAAACGCATGGAAAAGAAGTTGTAATGTCGTAATAGGAAGTCAGAAAAAAGCTCTGATTTTTTAAATTAATATTTCATTATTTTTATATAGAATAAATAGAGACAACTCATAATACAGGAATATATAGTACAATTTATTTTATTATTTAAAACAATATTAGTTAAAAATTTTTTATATTTTTAAACGTTTACGTTTTATATGAAACCAATTTTCTAACATTAAATTAACATAATAAGCAATGATCGGGGATATTGAAGGCACGCTCAATTTCCTTATTTGCAGAAGAAGACTGCACGGTTGATCGATTCGCAGCACATCGTCATAATCCTCGTCGTTTTCTCTCTAATTATGTTTGGCATGAGCTTTGCCTTCGTCTTCAACTGCGTCCGGAAGCTCATCCGCGATCACCGCATCATCCAGGTGAGTGAATTTTATTTTCCCAAGCGCGAATCGTGAACGCGCGCTTTTTCTCTCTCCCTCTTTCTCTCTTTGCTCTAACGTGCCTTCTGTAACAGTAAACGAGAGATCGGAAAATGAAGTCTCTACGGAAATATACACCAAGGTTTCCTGCTGCATTTCAGAAAATATTTCATAAAAGTTGTTCCGTGGATGTTCTCCTTCGTAAATTCGTCTCGTATTATTTATATAAAATTGTTGGTTACGATCGAAACTTGGTTGCAAGTTTTATTAAAAATCAACAATACGTTCTGTTATAGCATCAAAGTGAGAGCATTTGCTTTTTATTATCGCGCAGTGTTTCAATGTGCCCACAAAATTTATAGATCCTCCCGGTGACGTGACATTGCTTTGACGATATGGTGTTTTTATTTCTCATCATTAAAGAGCAAGAAGTGATGAAAATCACAAAGATTTATCTTGACATTTTTTTACATTCGTCAAGAAATATTTAGTTTTGTTGTTTTTTTAACTATACTTTCATTTATTTTAAATATTTAAAACCAGACGTATATTCTTCTTCTGTAACTTTTAACAACAAATCATCATTAAGCGTTGTTGCGCAATTATTTTTCTATATTTTAACTGCACAATGATGTAATGATACGACAAAGTTAGAAGGTCTATTAATCTTCTCAATGAAAAAAAAATCATGACGCTATTTCATAACAAACTTTCATATCAAATAACTTACTGTGCTTGTTTAATTGAATTATAGAAAGTAACATTTCAGCATATGTATATAGTGTTTGTATTTTCCCAAATAATAATTATGCCGGTATAAATGTCTAAATTTCTCTTCTATATTATAGAATAATATAATGTATATTGTTATGTTACATTTGTATTATAATATATTAAATTGAAATAATATGAAATATTAGTTATTAAATTTCTATTTGTATAGATAAGTCAAGGATCAAAAAATTTATTTATATGAATGTGAATACTTTTTAACAAAATTAAAGGAAACGTTTTTCGAACAAATAATAAAAAAATTATAACTTATTTTCCAAAAGAGTATTTTAAAGTAGAAATTTTCTATCTCAAACAAAGATAAAATAATTTATTTTCATGTATATCAAAGTTGAAGCGATTGTCAATTTTGATCGATTTGAAAATTATTTGAGCAAGAGTAACGTTGGAGCTTAAACTTTGACTATATTGAAATAAAGTTGAAATAAAGTCTTTAAACCTCAGCATTTTTGAAAATCATTTTATTACTATTACTTTATAAAATAACTATACTAATAACTTATAAATAGATTTGTACTTTATTTTTTCTATCAATCTAAAATATTCATCATATCTAAGTTGTTAAAATATTTCATAAATTCCATCCATTTTCTGTTAAAAAGTATATATTATATCTGTTAAAAGGATATATTAAAATCATAAATTTAAATTGCATAAATAAGCATATTTTCTGCTTAAATTTAATTATATTTGCAATTAAATATGTAAATCTCATGGAACATCGCAAAGTGAAACATGAAATGTAATGAAATAATAAAGAAATTATTTTACAAAACAAATTATTTATTTTATTTGATTAAAATCTATGTTAAATAAATTATTAAAAATAAATTCTATAAACTTCAGCCTTCAAATTTAAACTTTTGTAAACTTGCATATATATTCGTAAAAGGATTTGGTTTATTTATAATAGAAATAACTTTTTGCAAAATAAATGCCAATTTTTGCAACCTGCGCGGAAATACACAAAGGATGAAACGAAAACAATAATGGAGAAGCAATTTAAGATCAACAAAGTTATAATTTAATTTTGCATATTTTTATCAATTTTACAGTCCAAACAAATACTTTTTATTTACGCAATAAATAAAGTAAGCTATGTAACTTTGCAAAGTAAATTTTTATAAATAGTTTTTTTTTCAACATTAACAAAATAATATTTTAAGTAAATTAATAATAAACTTTATGCAGATTAAATTTTATAATCGTATTATTATACATGCTTTGTCTCTTCGCTTTTTTATAGGAGCATATAAGGCAATCCAGAGAAAATCGTTTAGACGAACTGGGTCGAAAATCAACGCCGTGTCCAATTTCGGTTTCCACAACTGATCTACATGATCACGGCAGCGAATCGCCTAGTTTGGAAGTCTTACCCAGCAAGGAACTGATGCCACCTACAACTATGATACTTCAAGAATACACCAAGGATCTCGTCCCCGAGATGACTTACAACGTGAGCGATATCACCGACATTCATCAGAGCAATAATGTGAGTAACGCCACTCAGGAACGTCTGCAGGAATCCAGCGAAGAGCCGGAGATGCGTGACAACTGCTGCCAAACCCGAGAAAGTCTTTTTGAACCACGGATATCAGATGCGGGGATGCCACTAGGTTTCACGACCTTTGGCGTGCGCCCTCCCAGCTCTCAGAACGGGACCAATCTTCATCACCATCATCACCATCATCATCGTCAGCAGTCATTACAGAGTCCGCAACAGTCGCATCAGAGTGTTCAGTCCTCGCAGCCGAGCTCACAATCGTCGCAACAGAGCTCGCAGCAACAGAGCATTTCTCAATGCTCCGGCTGTAGTCCGGCGTCCCGCGGACGGGACGGCAGTATGGGTATCTGTCCGAAGCATAATCCCATACCGGCGCCACCCGGGTGGTCCTCGACAACAGAGTCCAGTTATCCACTGCCCATGTCACAAACTGCCCAATATCCGGAACAATTAGACTACCCATCCTATCAGAGATTCCAAAGTCCCAAGCCCGGCAGAGAGCCTAGCGGTGTCTATCGGCAGTCACCTAAGTTTTTACGGCAGGCCACCTTAGGCTCCGGCGAGAGATACGGTAGTTCCATGTATGGATCCGGCCACGGTTCCAGCAATACCACATCCAGCACGTCGCAACACTCCTCCGGCAATACGCCTCCTAAACGACAGCCTCAGCAGCCGCTAGATCCGAGGTATCGAGCGGAGGCGGTGATCGAGGTGGATCAGAGACGGCCGTTCAGCATAGAGAGCACAAAAAGCGCCCCGGATGTGATCGCGACGCACTGACGCCGGGGTCCTGGGGATTGGGAGCCCTACAAGAGACGCCATCCCCGTCAAAATTATCCGGCGACGACTTGCAGCGACAGTGGGAACAAGGTGACCGTCGCCACGCAGAGCTCTCTCGACGACGACGCCTCGACAAGCTCCACCGTGGAAGCAAACTCCTCCTCCTGATCCGCGTGTCGCGACGCGCTCGATCGCGAGAAATCGGGCGAGAAATTACTTACGGTCAGTGATTTCTGTGATCGCGAATTGTCGAGATTCAGCCAGCGGTCCGAGATCGGTGATATATCGACTCATATCCATCCGACCGGAGAGAGACGTGTCGAGGAGCTCGCTAATGAATCAACCAAACTAGAGGGATCGACAACAATCAGTGACGCGTCCGGTTCCAATTCAATCAACATCAACGCGGAGCCTCGATTCGACGGTACGATTCCCACGGCGCGGGCGTGCTCGACAAATCGCACCGGTTGGACGACGGCGGGCGACTCGCTGATTTCGAGACCATGGCGAGCAAAGGCAGCCTTGAAACTGCACGACTTGCCGATTCTACGACCACCGGAGGGCTTCAGGGTACCTGTGTTCAGATGCAGGACTCCGTCTCTCTCCTGGCAGCACTGCGGGTGCCTCTCGCACACGCATCTACCGCCGCGGCGATCGTCGATCGCTTGGAGTGCCTTCGAACGATGCAGCATGGACTCCATGTATCGCACCTGGCCTAATCGAGCCACGAGGAGATTCGGTCGTCCTTCGAGAAGAACGGTCGGCACTCAGAGCTCTCTCGACGGTGCTAGATCGTCACTCGGCATTCTTCGATGCGTTGTTAGATCGATCGACATGACAGAGAGATCGCTGGACCAGGAGATCGGAGCTTCTATACCTTTCTAGTGTTTGCTTTACAGTTTGAACCACGGCCGATTTTCACGTCACTGCTGCTATGTTTCTCTACACAGTGATACGCACACGCTTTGATCTCACGTGCGAGTCGCCATGTTTTTTTCTCGAAGGAAAACGTGAATTTTCTCGAGCGCGGGCTTGATGTTAGTCGTATCGTCGTTAAAACGATAGAAGAGTGTACATCAATCATGTATATAGCTATGTCTGCGTACGTTATCGTTAGTATGAGTGCGATCCAAATAAGCAATGACAACTGTATCCGATTACGGTTCGAGCATTTCGTAGCGGAGGTAAAAATAAAAAGATGTTGGCGCATCAGTCGGGCGGACCAGGTAAGTGCGACAGTCTGTTAATGGTATCATGCGAATAAATTTTCGACGGAAGCAATTGAAACACGAGCAATCGAGAACCATTTTATTCTATAAACAATCGCTGCCTTTCATGCTATTTGTACGATAAATGAATCGTAAGACAGATTAAAGGAATGAGAAAAAATGTGAACCGTAGTTTAGACTTCGGGTTAATATTTAAGCGCGATTAAATCAAGTCGTATGAAGCATTCGCGGTATACATAGAAGAAAAAACGAAGGAGAAAAGAGAAAAACGCGCCGTCGATTCCGGGAGAAGATGAAAGGATTCTTTTGCTTTTGAACTTGCACTTGGTAATAAGTACATTTAATAGTATTTATATTTACATATTCGCATTAATATATTATTTTAATATTTTCTCATAATTTCTCTTTAGCAATATATATATAACGACTTTGGTTTAATATTATATCTAAATTGCAATACGGAGTAATATTTCACCATAATTGATCTTGCAAGGAAAATAATTTATGTGATTCCTAGACTGGAACGAGTTTCTTGTTTTGAACGTTTCTTTATATTAAACCAAAGTTTCTTAAAATTTTCTGGACCACTGTTACTTTTACTTTTATTATAATATAAACTCTGCTAGGATAATTTTATCATACTGTGGCAAAATTTCTTTTGACTTTCGGATAATTTCCTCGTAACTTATAATAGGGCAGCGTAAAATACAAAGATGCGCTCTATCGAAACTGATTATTGATTTCTGCGAAATCTCGCGGGCTTAATGGAACGTAACATATCGGGAACGGAACTTCATTCGTTCTTACACGTAGTACCGCCTGGGAACAGAGGCGGGAATCGAGGGCTATTAATCACTCGTTAACCGATGAGAAAAACAAACCCTCACGACGGCCTGCGGTCTTCCTCGCTTAGTCGCAAAGAAAGACGCGAATATAGTGGTTCGTGGGGTTTCCCCGTACGTCAAAAACGACTAATTATTTTGATTAACTAGGCACCTCACTTTGTGAATTATCGATGTCAGTGCGAATTCGAGGAAGAAATCCAAAACGTACGCTTGGTAAAGCCATTGGACTCATAGAACAATGTGTTTCCCTGATATCCAATGTATTCCCATCACGTAGTCTAACTGTGCTTCGTGAAACGATACTTCTTCTTTAGCACCGCTGCGTGTAGCGTGCCGGAAGACGTTTCCGATAATTCTTCCTACGGAATCCATCGCAGCTGGATCAAGCCAGGATTAACGTGGAAAGTAAAACACGATTCGTTCTAACGATTTTAGGCAAGTGCTTATAATCCGCATTTAATCCTAAATGTACCGACTGAAATGCGACTCTAAGTAAAAATGTAAATCCGAGTCTTACTTCTCGGTATCGTTTAACGATATCCCGCAGAATGCGACTGGCATCGATTGGCGTCGAGAGAAGATCGCGATGATGTGCAGACGTGTGCACGACGATAATATTAGGCAAACTATTTTTACATGTGGTGATTTCTACGGAAACGTGCGAGTTTGCGCGCGCTCGGTCACAGCAGGTAGTTCAAGAAATGCATTTATAATTCGTAATACACACACACACATACACTTATTTCACATATTCACATACATATTTTACTAATTTACGTATACATATATGCATGCACATACGCACGCCCGATCACGTCAAATTTATATCTCCGATAGGCTGACACGCGCAGCTGTTCACGGTCCACGAACGCGATACTTATTTTCATCAGCATTCCGGGGCATGAGTTGAATATCGGACAAACAGTGGCCTTGCGTCTATTTTACGAATGCCGCCGGGGACGTCTGAAATCACACACGGTCTGATAACCATCCAAGCATGATAGCACGTGTATGCACGCGACGGCTGCACAGTTTCCGCTTTATAAGCTCTATGTACAAACCATTGGATCACCTAGTGGCTCTGCAATTAGAAGGTCTGTTATTAATTCTTGTATGTGGTTAATTCCTTGTAAATGTTAAAAGCAATGTTATATATGCCGCTTTCAGAGAACTGTCTACTAATTTACAATTTAGCTGTTGAACTAAATAGTGTATCATAATAAATGATTAACAATAAGTTATTTATATGAAACAAAAGGCGTCATTTATTTTGACGTGATATTTTAAGTTTTTCATAATAAAACAATGTTACGTTGATTATTTTCTCAAATTTTTTTTGTTTTTCTTTAAACTTGTATAAATATAACGTATTAATTTATTATTGTTTTATTCAATTGCTTCATTGATTTTGACGCTTCCTGCTTCCTGTTATCTTTATTATTTGCATTATTATGCATTCGATATTTCCATTAATTTGCTTAATTATTTATAAAATAGCCCATTATTTATATTTCAAAATTTTCCAATTGTATTAAAAACGATTTAATATTATCAACTTAACTTTTTTTAGTCTTGTTAAAGAGGTTTCTTATGTTAGATATGTTCTAAAAAACTCTGTTGACAAAAATTCATATTCTTTTAATTTAGAAAATAATATGTGTCGTTATTGTTATTACTACTAATATTATTACTACTATAATAGGGAAAGTATAGAAATAATTGTATATACTTGTGTGTATTACGATGGAATCTGATCCAAACAAACTAAATCCTCTTTGGACGGTGAGAGAGAAAAGATCAAGTCCTATGTCCTAATAAGAAAACACTTGTATACACATATGTATAATCGTACATATCCGATTTAACAGTATTACGACAATATCCGTATATTTCATTGATGAGTATGATTTCACGGGACCCTTCGTGCCATTTTAATATTTGATTCTGTCCTCACTCAAAGTATGTACATATAGTATATACAAAGTATATACAAAAGAAACTAAAAAATGCGACTGTGCGTGCGCAAACTTCTATACCCACGACCAGTTCGGTAATTAAATTAGTCAATTAAATTATACAATTAATTATGATCGAGAGAACTATGTTATGATGCAATTTTGAAACAAGTTAAGACCTAATCGAGTATCCGAAATTTATGTACAGACCACGTGTTAACGTTTAACGTGTAGAACAGAATGTACAGAGTGTACACATTTGTATATAAACTCTCTACAATACGAATACTAAAAAGGTACACATGAGACGGATTATAAATATAGTACTTTTAAAATAAACTGCTTATTTTCTGTCCTAATTTTCTTCACCTAATCCGAACGAGATGTGTTACAAGATTTTTTATCAAGCTTTTAAGGTAAGTCAACTTCGAGCGAGAGGAAATTAATAAGAAAGGATTCGCCTTTTAATTGTATTATTTGTATTTTATTGCTATTATATTTGTATTAATTGTATTGCTTTTGAAAATCATTGTTACCTATGTATTTACAATAATTAAGATACGATCGTGTTTTGTACAATCTGCGAGTTCTTCTTTTCATGAATTTTTTCTCATTCCGACTCTTAAATGTAAAATGTAAGTTCACATACAGGTACACACATACTTAGCGTTACTATTTCACTTTATCTCACAATTAATCTTAAAAATTCAATTCGAAAAAGCTGGATATAAAATTTATCCCATTCCATTAAAAACTAAGGACAATTTTTCCCTGCCGTTACAATACTTCACCCGCAGCTTTATATTACAATTTTTTCTGTACTTTACATTTTTATCTCGCCGCATAAGCACAATAATACCACACGTAAAGCCACGTAATTATGTGTAAGATGAAAAACCGTATTATCCGATAATTCTCTCAGTAGATCCACCAAGTACAGATTTTACTACATATTTTCCGTGTCGTATTTATACACACAGTATTTATTATATTTCATTATTTATTAAACGTATTTAAATATATGCCTTTTTAAATATTTTGCACACAACGAGAAAATAAAGAAATTGAAATTTTATTTCAATGTTTAAAAATTATTTAAAAATTAACATTTTTCTATAATATTTTATATATTATTTTAAAATACATTCTCATAATTAAAAGACATATATCTTAATAATTTAACAAAATATTTTTAAGTTTATTTTAATTCTTGCTCTTTCTACAATATTATTTGCGTCACGTAATTATCTTTTATTCGAATTTTTGTTTTCTTTCTCGACGAACATTATTACATTCCGTTCAAAATCCCAAACCAATAATGCTTTCAGAGTTCGTTTCTTTTGTGCAGGATCAATTATCTAATTATTGTAACATTGTTTCTGTCAAATACATTGAAGTTTCCTCGTATCAAAGAGACTTTCTATCGAAAAAATATCTCCAACAAATACATTATTTTTTCTATTTCATATAAAATCATATAAAAATATCTAAAAAGAAATAAAAATTAAAACTTTGATTCTATTTGTAAAATTGTTTATAATGTTTTTCAACTTGAATTGAAATGTAATTTTGTGTAAATAACATTTACATTATCGATTTAATTAAAAAATTTGGAAAAATATTATAATAAATGTTATGTATTTTTTATATTTTTTAACATATTGTATATAGAAGCTATTCTAGAGAGATTAAATTTTTCGTGAAAGAATAAATAGGACAGTATCTGAATTGTCTTGTTTGCTATGTAATGGAGTAATTTTCACGAATGTTGCCACGATTTTTCTGAGAGACTTTACGACGAAATAAAACGGTAGACGAGTAGACGCAAATAATGAAGACAAATGATGCGAGAAACTGCACACACGGAGGGATCGATGGTGACCGCAGCTTCCCACTTTTATGTATAAAATATTATAGCATGTAAATATATCAAGTATTTCAAAATTATCGTTTTTTCTATTTATTTACAGATTCTCTTTGACGCTTATAATGTATAGATTTTAATGATAAATATGATGACATCATCATAGCACACGTTTCTAAAATATAATAACGCTCAAGTTCCTCTTCTGCAATGTTTGCAATTTTATATGCGTCTGTTATATAATTATATATGTATCCACGTAAAAGTATAATTTATAAATATAATAATAGTATATTTATATCTAATAATTATTAATAACGATTATTTATAAAATATTTATTCTAGTAAGAGACAGTCATGCATTTTTATAAAAATTGTTAACAAATTGAATTATCAAGAATACATTAGTTTATGTATATATTAGATAATATATTTGTCTATTTTCAGTTTATTAAAATGAAACAAAGTATAAAGGTGTGTTTAATAATTAATCTGCATAATTTTAAACTTTCAATTTGCTGGATTTCAGAATTAACTCCACTAGAGAATTATTCAATTTTTATTATAAGCTACATTACTAAATGCTTCATTTCATACATGTGTTTTGTAATATACATTATAACAAAATAAAATCTTCAAAGTAAAAATCCGATTTATGTATGTACATATATACATATGTATATATCAATCGAGATAATAAAACCGATGGGATTTTGATTTCTTGGTGCTTCCCGGTTACAAACGCGCGTGCAGTCCCCCCTCATGAATTTATTCATAGCAAATATAAAACTATTCATGAACTAGATCCAACTGTGTGGTATGTCGCCGGTCGAATCGTCGCGGAGAAATGGCGCGTGAGTTACGCCGCTCGCGCTATACCTTTGCGGTGCACTCGAGGTACAATTTATCGCTGCGGTGACATTGAGCGTGCATAACGACGAAAAGTTTCGATACGGGACGGGAAGCGGCGTTTCACAGTATGGATACAATAATTTTTTGGTTGTGCGTTTTGGCCAAATACAGTCGCATCAAAAACGTTGAATATCCTGACACTGAGTAAATTGTGGGGATAAGTCATTTATAATCTTAAATTTATTTTTTTATGTAATCCTTAAATTATTATAAATTAAAGAAAGCGAAACACAGTTAGTTATATAATTTAGTACGAAAAATTATTGCACTTTTAAATCTTTAACATTTTCTAATTTTAAAAGTTAAAAAATCTTAATTTTTAATAAACATTAATATTTATCAAATTTCTTTATTATTGATATAATTCAGTAGAAAATTTATTGTCCACTTTAAACATTGTCTAATTTGATATACATATGTTTATTTAAAAAATATATACATATATATTTATCTGAATTTATTAACATTTTTAAATAAATAAATATTTATATATTAAAATTCACAAAAATATATTTCATACTTTTCACCAAGACTGTACAAAAGCGGACTTGTGCATCCGTTTCACCAACTGTTTGTCAACGCTAACTAAATGTTTTTACCGTACAGTAGAGTTGCTACCAGCCGTAGTATATATAAATATATGTATTCGTCAGTAGAGAAATGGCTACATTCATCTCTAGCGCGGTGCAATGTGTTATGAGTTTTAAGTCGTAATATAATCCGAATGGGTTTCTTACATTTGTTATGGCTAGAATATTTTCATTCAAAGAATACGGAAAAATAGAATACTCTATGTATCCTTCTATAAATCAAAACGAATTTTATGAATAATAAAATAATATTTGCGATTTCTGTTAAACTAGATTTGAATTACGTTTAGAGTTACGTCTACACGAAGAGAATTTTCTCTTAAAATTTAGCTTAGAAATCATGGTAATCGTGGAATAACTAATATTTTGAAGATTTTTATAAATTCTCTCTGATTTATTCATATTTATCACAATAAAATATAAAATCTGTTTGATTAATATCACAATCTGCTTGGTAATTTTTATTATGTAGTTTATAAAATTTCTGTGGTATATTTCACAAATTCCTATCATTTTCGGTAATATTTAGTAGGTGTTTTTATTTTTATTTAATTGTCTAGTTATCTCACTCTTATAACTAAACATGTTAAAATTTGTAGTAAATTTTACGATAAAATATAACTAAAAATTCTCTCTGTGTATACGTTACGTCTATAAAAATTGTTTTATATATATATTTTTTTTTGTTTCATTATTTTTAAAAATTGAACTGAAGTATAATAATTGTTAACAAATTGCGAAACATAGAAATAAAACAATAAAGTTGCAGCAGAGATTTTCGGAAAATGGACTAATTCTACGTAATATAAAATTTTCAAATATTTCTAATACCAATGCGTTGCGACATATTTTTATTTAATCGTTAAATCGGATTGCATAGCTCGATTTTTTATATGAAAATTGCAACTATAATGCGCGCAAAGGCTTATCAAAGTTAAAATTAGTGACATTTCTAGGAGTAATCTGGGTTATTTAACTCGAAATAACAGAAAATAGAGCAATTAGTACTACGTTCGTTACAGTTCTGATTAAATTTTTGCTTGTCGGCGAAAGACTACTACTCGAGTAATGGGAGAATCAGTAAATATGGAATGCGCGAGCAAAAAGTATACACAATACACGATTACTTTGCAAATGTTTTTCATTACTTCCCTCCGAATAGGAGTAACAAACTGCGTTTATGAAGAGTTTGTTTAACACACACAAAATCAAAACCAAATGTAAAGCATAAAAATTATAATCTGCGTTCGTATTCAGATAGTAAAGTTCTATCTTACGCATCGCCTCCGTAAATTGATGAAGTTTCTTTGCGCGATCAAAGAAATTTCTATGTTTCAATTCATTAAATCCCCTACAGCGGAATCGTCCTCAAATACTTGCTTGCCGTGTCGATATCCTTCTGACATTAAAGCAAAGAATAAGAGAGCTTTCGAGAAGAAGAATGAATTATGTGTCGTAGATCTTTCTTCGCTTCTCGTTGCTCCAGAGGTGAGCATTTAATTTCTCTTTAATGAAGTGTACTGAGACGGTCTACGAGGCAAGTTATAGGGAGAATAAATTTATCTTGAAGCATATAATAGCTCGCCGTTATTATCGAGACAAAATTCTTCTATAAAAATAAGAAGACAAGAATATAATTTAATATTCAAATCTGTTAAAAAAAAATTATTGTTTTATGTAAAACATGTAAAACAGTTTAAAAGGTAACTATATTACTATGTTAAATATGTATATTCATTTACATACGGAATTAATATACAATCTTTTAGTAAATTTTAAAGATTTTAATCCGCAGCTAGCTTAATGAAATTGTTTCGTAATATCACGCGGCTAAATATGGTTATTAATCATTGTTATCTGTATTTTGTATCAAAGCCAGTAATACTCAATGCATCTTTAAGAGCGTCAGAGTAAAATTCTTAGCGGTATATACTAGCGTCGGCGCTGAGTTGGGCCAATTTCACTGCGTTCGCTATATAAGAAAGAATTTTACCGCAAAAAGTACCTACATTACCTAGGATTAAACAGTGCCTCCGTAAAGTGAGAACGGTTCTGCAGAAAATGATCCCCTCCGCTTCCTTTACGACTTTTATCTTTCGTAATACATTTCTTAGCAAGAGAACTTCAGCTACGTCCCTCGTTGATTCCCGTCGATATAATTTAAGACTATTCTCCGGCAATTTAGTAATTGTTTTAAACGTGTTTTACCTCGGTAATAATAATTTTATTACTTTATTGTATCTCATATGAATGAATAAGTATGATTAAATGCATTTTCTTTGTAAATTAATATAAGATGTTCTAACAAGTATAATAATATATGTATAATATATAGAACTTCTCTTTAAAGTCTTCTTATTAACTATTATTAAGAAAATATTATTATATATATTAATTAGTAATAAGTAGTTAAAATATGTCTTTATTTATGAGATCGAGATCGCATAAAATGCTTATGAGATCAGTTCTCTGGTGTAAATCATCATTTTCTTTTTCTTCTTATTTTAACAACGTTCTAGATAGACGACAGTTGCTTTTTGTTTGTCGTTTTTTTTTTCTTAAGGCCATTTCTTAAGGTTTTTAAAGTTTTACAATATAGCAAGCCATCGAAATATGGGATAAATTCACTTTGAATTTATTTCTCAAATCAGACATACGTTCTGATACCATAATCTGGTAATTAATCACATTACTGTCATTACGGATACCTGCAGTTAGAATTTATCTTTGCCCGTTTTCGAAATTTAATCTTACTGCACCTGCGCCGAGGAATTCGAAGAGGAAACCTGGGAGAGGTCTAGGTCGGGTTAAACTTATACGAAGCTTACTAGAGAAACGTGAGAAGCCATCGAAGCAGAAACAGTATCCAGGTTTGCGTTTCTCTTCTGTATCAAAGTTCTTTTCATCTGACATGTGATAAGATTTTTAAACGCATAAATAAATATAGCCTTATGTAATTTTTTGTTCACTTAAGCTAAAATAAAAAATATCAATTAAAGATTATAGATAAATATAATTATAATATTTAATTGCTGATTTATTATTTACAAATTTTGATATTTACAGAGAAAGATAAAAATGCGTTTATCGCCTGGTAAATTATAGTTATCATTTACTAGAAAGAGAATATTAGAAAGAACAGCGTAAATCTGACTCTTTCATTGCAGTAAATTTAATTTGATTTTATTTTTATATAATTTTCAATAATAATTTATTTTATTTGTCTAAATCTATTGTACTCTTTTAACAATTGTAAATATATCTACTTTTTACTATTCTGTACTGTTTACTATTTCTTGTATTTATTATACACGGTCAATATGGTTACATTAATGGAAGTTAATTTATTAAAAAATTTTTATTTTATTATTAAAAAATTGTAATACGGATTGAAAAGAAGACCGCATTGTCACAAGAGCTACTGCTCCAATGGCGACACTTTTTTCCTAAATGTTTTCACGATTTCTCGAGAGAATACGATAATCGGAATAAAGTAACTGCAATAGAATCCGAAAGAACCAAGAAAAATTTCAGTGATATGCGGGTGGTGACGAAGTTCGCGAATTACGACTGCAGAAGTTTCATGGTTGGCTGGAAAAAAGAGGTAGGGTGCAGCTTTCTGCTCCATCTGTATTTATTGTCAGACGGGTTACGGCACCGAAGTCGAGAGTTTTATGCTCATTGGTGGATCGTGTCTTTATGACGCCTTGCTGTAAAATAAGCATTTCCGAAGCTTTCCCGAAGGAGAAGGATACCAACATAGTATTCGTATACTGTCGAAGGAATCGCGGAATAGACTTTCTAAATTATGTCTATGTATATAATGTATAGTACACATGCATAGAGACATATCAGACATTGCGATAAATCTAGCTTTGTACATTATAGATACGCGTATATCCCCCTAAATATTACCTAAAAACGAAAACACTTCAAATATTATTATTACTTCAAAATAGAACTGCAAAAAAACTGACTCGTACGCTTAGGTATTCGTATAAGATGATATTCACTAATTCATTTACTTTTATTTTTATTTCAATATATTGATATTAAGAGAATACATTTTAATTTGCACGGATGTCGATGCTAGATAAACTATCCAGAGAGAGAGAGAGAGAGAGAGAAACTAATTAAAGAAAGTCGTTTTCCTTATTCTACAGGTATCTAAAAACGTATATCGTAAATCTTCAAGTATCTGAATCCGTAAATCTTCTTCTCGTTTATACCAGCAAATGAATTTTTCTCTGGAGGTAGCACGTTGTAAAATAAATTTCATTTTCTTTCGTGTCTCCATGTTAAAACGAAAAACTACTACCTTCCGTAAATATTTCGATATTCAAACTAACGATGATGTTATATTCTACATTGCCGTTCGCGTAATGAATTTTATGCAACAATGTGAAGAATAAGAAAAACGCATTTGATTTCACTGAATAAGCTTGAGCTTGAAATTCTCTAACTTCTGAATCGTACTAGCAACTTCAAATACCAAAACGTTTCTTTTTTTTTTTTAAGACTACGAGATAAATTTCTCGCAACGGCCCTTGGAGAGGTATTAAAAGCCTTAAATACATTTAAGTGCTATTTGAAACATGTGTAGAGAGATCTCATTATAAGTTACCGAACTTTTCAACCATATCGGCAAAGCCAAAAGTTTTACATTACAAAATCTCTCTTTTTTAATAATTTGGATATTTATGAGAGTATATTTTTATAACATTAGTTTTTATTACATTTTTTTATTAAATGTACTTTAGATGATGTTCCCAAGAATTTTAACGAGATGAGATATGCCAGTGGAAGCACGCAAAATTCGCTAAAAGTACATTTGAAAATTACATTTTAATACAACTGAGAAAAATTAGTTCTTGCCTTTTGCTGTACATGCATATTATTTTAAGTAATGTAAAACTGCATGGGAGAGCATTGCGGCAAATTCTTCGCGGAATTCTTCTTCTCACTGCTTCCTCGGCGACTTCGTCTACGATGGAACGGATAGTAAATTCGTTTCGTCGAGAGAACGTAAAACTTCATTGAAAGTACATTTGTCGCTCGTCCCCGGTATCTTCATTGCCTGGGGACGAATTTACGCTCATTGGAAGATCACGATTTCATGACGCCTCGCCGTCTAACAGACTGACATATGGTGCACTAAAGACACCTCTAGAACGCGCTCGTTTTGAACGGCCTGTTGGAAAATTGCGTTCCTCCTCGCCCCTCGCGTAGGTCTGACCTGACAAGACCATTACCTTTCGAAGACGGCGTATTTTCCGATGTGTCTCGCAGAGGCATAAATAACACGTTAATGGTTCCACCATTCCAGACGCGATCGAACCAATTATTTTGTTCAGCGGAGCACCACGAGTTCAACGACGCGTTTCTTGCTAATGTTTCATTAATAGTCACATTTTAATGGCCGTTATATATACGCAGTAGCCCCGGATAATGTGTTTAATGTTGCGTGGTGCAGCGAAAGTTTGACTGCCAATAATAATCAATCATTTAAAACCGGCCGGCTAGCAGATTTTCTAATTATGCCAATTTATAAATTTTCTAATTATGCCAATTTATATAGCTGTTAAAGTACTTTAGACTTAGAATATCGCGTCGAAATGCATCTATATGAGCAATCTATATTTAAACGGTCAAATTATAACTGAATCTTTCAATTTAACTTAGAACATCAAGGACGGTCCACGAAGCGCGCCTGAAAAATTGCATGCTTCCGGAAAACAATATACGGCCATTAGCCGTCACCTACCGGCATATCCACCGTATTTCATAGGGAGCGTAAAAGCGTTAATAGCCGCTGCAGAAGGCGTGGAGACTTATTTCGTGCAGAAGCGCGCGAGTAGAACAGTGATTTAATTATAACGTTTATAAAAGACGCGGCACCTAGAAAGCAGAAAAAATTTACATAATGTCAAGAAATATTTAACGATGAATATCACATCGGTGTGAAAAGCTTGAAATTTACTTTAGCGCAAAGCTGTAACTTTAACTCTGGAAACTGTACACACGAATTTTCATTACGGCTTTTTCTACATTTCCCTATTTCCCATTCCATAAGATTTATAATTACGCGAAATGGGAAAAGAGATAAAATTAGAATAATAATAGTCTCAATTTGTAATTTACTACATCATTAATTCTGAGTTACGTCAAGGAACGAGTACCTCGTAGATTAAATACTTTTAATGTGTCAGTTTGATATTTTTATATGTATAAATATAATATCAATAATGTGCTATTATGATTTGCAATGCAGCAAATGAGTCCATGCCGTTCGGCTGTTATCACTTACGTAGCATGAAATAATCGAATTATCATCGTCAGGTCAAATACGGAATCCGAATTGGAAATTATTGGAAGAGGAAGGCAGGATCAACTGTTAATGCATATTAATGAGCATTAGCATAGTCATGCGCCAGCACTTTGCGGCTAAATAAATTAATGGCCGAACATTGAAAAATGCGTTTCCGCGGGATTAATGCACCGACATGCACATTCCGTGCCTTAAACTTCCAAGCCTTAATGGGGCTGTCGATTAAGGATTTAAGGCTAATGCTCCGTGCAAATACTTGCTCCCTAAAACCGCGGTTTCCCGTTCCTTTCGTGTTAGCTGCCTTTAAATAAAGGGAGCAATCTTGCAGCGACTGATCGAAAACGGATAGCTCCTTGCAAGAGTGAGAAAAGGTATCGGCGTTAAAGTCAAAAAGGAATTCTAATACAGCGATTTATATTCTTCTCGCGTTTTCCGCGTTGACTATGCGAATACAAGCTTTTAACATAGTAATCCCTTATGTATCCAAAATTATTCACGATAAGAGAAATGCAAAGATCATGCAAAATTTTTTATTGCGGAAGAATCTTTTATTTTATGTACCTTTTATATTATGTACATTTTTTATGATACATATGTATACTCAAATTTATTTAAATGCATATACATATACATATGAAGGTGAAGAAATCACAAAGTTATCAATATTTATTAAATATATAAAGAATAACTGATTATATAGATTCAATGTTGATTTTTCAATGTTGAAAACAAGTTTTAAATCGAGTGTAGCAAATCGACGATTTCTTCCACTCTCACAAAGAATCTCTCCACAATCTGAAAGAGAATCTTGAAGCAAGTTCTCTCGAAAGTCAAGAAAATGCAATTCACACTGAAGGATACTTTCAATCTGACGTACAATTCGGCGGTGAAAAGACGAATTGTCAACACCGTACTTATCATGATGCAACGCGGAGGCAGCGTGAAAAGAATCATGGTACGATACAAAATCTAGCCTCTGGCTCTACGAGAAACTTTATACAATTGTTTCTAAAATTTTAAATCCTGAAAACAATCATATTTTCTACGGAATAATATTTCTTTTGATAAATCCTGTCAAATCCATATTGACTATAGTTAACATGTTGTAAATATTTACATGAAAAATCAATTTTACGTATTTATTTTATGTATTTATTATAAACAACCTTTATTTAAAAATTATGGGTTACATGTAAAATATTCCGTTTCAATATAAAATATATAATTTATATGATATACATATGTCC
>VBVQ01001136.1:0-19434 GCA_011636635.1 Tetramorium simillimum
TATGTATGTATATATATATATATATATATATATATATACACACACACGCGCGGCGACTCGATTTGCGCTCGCGGATAAACGCAGGATAATTGTATGTTAAAAGTCCTGGAGGCTCGCGAGATAGACATCTACACACCGTGAGCGAGGAAATCGCCAGGAACGAATCCGCACCGCTGCTGGACCGTGGCCGTGCCGTGAAGAACAATGAAAAACATATGAGTCCATCGCGGAGCGCACGCGATTATCCTCGAGGCAGAAAAGGCTCCTTGCTGCTCGTCGTTAAAGGACATTCTCCAACGACATTGCCTATAATTTACGAGACTCGCCTGCTGATACTGCCCAAGTCTCGCTCTACCGAGCCCGAAGACTTTCACCTTGATCGCAATCGCGACGGAATCTTGCGTAACTTTTCAGCATTATCTATGCACACCCGCGATTCGGTCAAAATCAAATTACTCTGTGACGCAACGCGCGCCTGCTGTGGAACTGTGGAACACGATCCGTCCGAATGTCGCGCACGTAATTACGAGGACGGCAATCACGCCAATCAAGTACGCATATCGAGTACGAGAGAATGAAGTAGCTCGTTATTAAAATAAAATTCCGCTCGAAATTGCCGTTTTCTTCTCGCAAAATTTTATCAAATCGCCACCGAGAAAAATTTCCATCGATAAATAAATCGATTAAATGGTGATTGTTAATTTTGTTTTCCGTTCAGTGATAGATACCTTTATCTGACAAGGTGCAGTAACCGATAAAAACTTGATCGGAAAATTAATCGCTCCTCTGTTGAAGTCCGTGGAAATTTTTATCAGATAAGAGGCACGACTTAATCGGATAAAAATATATCCGTTTATTACTATGTAATTTGATTATCTCCTGTTAGATATAGACTTTGATATTTTTCTCAGTGTGGGAACGTTATTCTATGCGACGTCGAAGTTACTTGAATACACTGCATTATCCAGGGCAGCCTCTGTATTAAAATTAATGGGCGAAGGGTTTACGGTATAAAAATGACCGGTAGAAATCACGGCAGGAGGGCAGCGTGACAGGACGGTGTCCACCTTTTCCTGCGTCGGTTTTCAAACAATCCACATTATTACACATTGTACTTCTATGTTTATCTTCAGTGTTTTAAATTATACATTCCTGGCAACTTGATTCTACGTGCAAGCTCTATCTCTTCAGTGGGATCTTTTCCGTTCAGAGATTCGCCTCGGTAGCCGATTAAGAATGGCTTCTTAATCGACGAACGAAACATTTGCAAGGATCGTTCACGCCGCGGAACGGAGGATTATTATTGCGAGTCGAGCCGATCGAAGAGTCCTGCGTAGTTTAATGCAGCGCACGCGAGACCAGTTCTGCTTGTTTTCCCCACACTTTGTAGCCTCTCGGACCTTCGGAAACGGTTGAATGTTACCGATGTCCTTAGGCTAGCAAAGAGACAGTCTTAGGTATCCTAAACAGATTTGCTGGCACTTGTTTCGCAAAG
The DNA here is from genome assembly GCA_011636635.1 of Tetramorium simillimum. Taxonomy (NCBI): domain Eukaryota; kingdom Metazoa; phylum Arthropoda; class Insecta; order Hymenoptera; family Formicidae; genus Tetramorium; species Tetramorium simillimum. The sequence continues at coordinate 1,496 of VBVQ01001136.1, forward strand.
CGAATGTGGAGCAATTAGATGTCCTTGTTGATTACAGGCAATATGGAGATAACATGATGTATGCATATATCTACATATGTATCATGATAAAATTCATTAGACATAACTGAGACATGAGACACGCATATCTTTCAAATATGCGCGTGTTGTCTGGAAAATGCAATTTTGCTTATACAAGAAATTCTTCCAAACTTATTAAAATAATTTGTAAGTATAAATTTTTATTAAATACTCGATTTATTATGTAACATGTGATGAAAGATTTATATTGATACAAGAAAATAGATTTTCAATATGATATTTATTTAATATCCGGATCCTACATAAATTTCGCTTCTTCGGAAACCATCTTGAAGAACATTAAACACCAAAATGTCCTACATAACGATCTTATACATAACGACGTTTAAGAAAAAGTGTGTCCATAATTGGGGAATATTTTGCTACCAGAGGGTTACATAATGTCGCTGCTCGCGATGCAGGGTGAAAGTGTCGAAGTCTCTCGTCGAGAAAGAGAGAGAGACCACGGAGAATGCATCTCCGTGTGCGAGCGCGAGCGTCGCGTCGCCGATTATTCGCGGATGTCAGCAAGTGTAAGACTCCCAGGAAGGTGTTATTACGCTTATCGGTCGTGCGTCGTACTAAGACGGGACCGTAACACCGGCGAACGTGTAGCCGCCAGGCCATTGTATGCCTAATTACAAGTGTAACCGGTCAATTTCACGGTGCGCGCCGGACGATGGCCCGGTTCCATTGTGCCGAAGCTTCTTAACAAGATCGTTCCCCTTCTCCGTTCCGAAAGCGAATATCCGATATCGGAAAAGTATGCCAACGGACGCATCGATTACACTCTCTTTGGGATATAAACCCGCCGCTCTCTCCCTCCGTTCGATGCACGTATACGCGCGGATGCGCGCATTGTGCAATCGCGGCGTCTGGAATCCTCGAAATGTCAAAGGTTTACGTTTGGATGCGGATGCGCGTCGATTGCCCCCTAGTGTCACGTTAAGACGCTTCCCTTAGAGGCCAGCTACAGTCATTCAAATATCATAGCAGTGCTGTACTTCAAGTCGATAAACGATACAACTTTCTATCGGGATACCGACGTAGAGATTTGGAATTCCTCGGGTCGACAAGGCGAGAAGTATAACTGGTTGACTCATGAAACGGTTCGCTTGGCGCGGGTAAAAATCGTGAAAGTTTCCGCGGACCGGCGACCTAAAGTGTTCCAAATTTTAATAAATATCGTTTTATCTCGAATGGTCCCCTTAGCATCGCAGTCAGTCCGCAATGACCTTTCTATGGCACGAAGGCAGCCGGCAGCAGGACGGTGATGACGACGACGACGATGAGGAGGACGATGATGATAGTGTTGGGAATCTCTGAGGCACATCCTCGCTGCCAAGCAACCTATACTCTTGCTCCCGTCTCGGGGCTGTGTTATCCAAGATACTTTACTTTCTACATTCCTCGCGAGACAATACGTACACCCACGTAACCGCTCGTTCGTGTAACCTGTCTGCGCCGGCAAGACGTAGTTATCCAGACCCGCGAACGACAATTACGACGAGTCTCCGAGCTTAAAACCTGGGCGTGCTTGCACTGAAAAAGAATTCTGGTTTAAAAATGGACGAATCAAAAAATTTTTTAGGATCGATCAAATATTTCAATTATTATAATAGAAATTCTGGTTATTATAATAGGACTCAATACTTTATAACTTATAAATTAGTATTGAAGTATTGAGTTCTATTGTTATAATAGAACTCAAGACTTTATAACTTATGATAATCAGAATTCCTATTATAATAACTAGAATATTGGATCAATCCTACAAGACTTTTCTGATTCGTCCGTTTTTAATTAGAATGTTTCTTCAGGGTGCGTTCAAGCGTCTGCCGTTGCGATCGCAGTTGCAAATGCCATTGCAGACGCGCCGGATTTATTTACCTCGAATTTCTCAATTTCCCAATTTGATATCGCACGAAGATTACGCTGAGCAATTTTGGAAGTATTTCGCGAATTGTTTCATCGATCCAAATAACGCTTTCAATTATTTAATAATGGATTATTGTGCTTCGGATATGCAATCGTCGAAAGTGAGAGTGACTGACGAAACCTAGGAGGCGTCGTCGAGGCGTGCACGTTGACTTAATTGGTGTCCTGACTCTACTTAATATTGACACGAGAGATTTGACAAGTTTCGTACACGGTCAAGCTCGGCGACGGTAATGCGAACGTCGAATCTAGCCGAATTCCGGTTAAACCAGGCGGTCGTATTAGCATACGACAGTGACAGGCCAGAATGGTCTAATCGATTCAGCACGAAGCGATATTTAGATCCTCGCCTATCTCGTCGAATCAACCGCGCAATTTTACGGCTTCACTTTCGCCGATGATCATTCACAGACGGCATTGCAAGGTCATTCGACTGCCGGACAGGATTTACGATTGATTCGACGAGACTGGCCCCTCCTTTCCGTTCTCGCGCTCATTATTCGATCGATTTGTCGTGTCTCGCAGTGCGCTCGCTCGAATCGTGACGCCGATAATTGCGGAAGATCACGGATTAATTCCGAAGGTGGGTAAAAGACGGTGTAGTGTCAGAGAGCGGAAAAATTGCTAACAAGAGAGAGTAGGTAGGGATCAATAAGTCATATAAGGGATCAAATCATGTTCTGTTTTTCAGCGATTTTCAATTAATATCGTCCTCGTAGATTCTTACAAGATAGATTATCTACTTTTATAAAAAATTGTTATTATTAATTTAAAAGCTAGATGCCACTTTGGATTATTTAAATATTCAATCGTTAAATATAGAATTTCGATGAACTTTAGATACGGATGGGGGGGGGGGAAGACTTGTTTATCAGCGACGATTAAAAAATTACAATTAAAATAATTTTAATAATGATTTCAATCAACGCTTAATTTCTGCAGTTCTTCAACTGTGCACAATTACAGCACGCATACCTGAAATTAGCATCACGATAAAGTTGGTGGCTATCCGTAACACATTAGCAGATAATTACTGTATTTACATCGAAACAGTGAAATTATTTCTCACCAGGAAAGAAATGCTCTCTCGTTGATATTCACAAAAGTGAATGTTGGGCCGGCTAGAGAAATTGCAGCCCCGGCAGAGAACAAAACGCAGAAAAAAGTTGCATTATTTTATTCGTTTTGCATTCAGTAGTCATTAAAATAGATAGTCCTACAATCTCATTCTTGTAGAGCAGTAATAGCAGTGCGCTTTTATTACATCATTCGTATAATTAAGCGACTCGCGTATTTTGTACGTATATTATATCAGCTCGTTACAACCATATGTAAAGATGGATATGTGAGAAGATACGTAAAAAGAAGTCATTGGTTTAGAAATTAGAGAAATTTATATCGACGGTGTGCAATAAGCGCGTTCGCTGCGTTATTGAGAGACTAATACGACGTCGTAAAGTATATGAAGCGTAAAGAATAATCTGCGCGATGTAAAGTAAAGCGTAAATTCTCAAACAAGCATTTTAGCGCGAGCGTACCGTAATGAACCCGCCGTTGAAGTCACCACTTATCCGTCTTCGCCGAGCATTGAAATCTCTTTCATTGCCGGACAGTAATTGCATTAAAACGGCGTGCGAGTCCAGGTTGGATTCGACTCACGTATATTTTTCCTTTTCACGTATTTGTGCATCGGGAAAAAAATAATTCAATTCAATTCGTTCTCGCGATTGGGATTTATATTATCTACAATTAAATAAGATTTCCAACTCTTATCATTAAACGTCATTACAGCCTTCGGCTTCAGCTTCGTATAATACGTGAACTCCCCATCACATAAATCTTAATTGATTGCGGCAGTTAATTCTTTTACGTGATCTTATCGCGGCGAAGTACGGACTCGAGCACGCGAGTTTTAAACTTCCCGCGTAATATCAGAATCAATCGCGATCCCTTTCACATAAAACGGAAGTTTTTGAGCCACGCGATATCGACACGAATTTTAATTCGCGATGGCAATTTGTGATCCAATACAGGCTTAATGGCCACCGTTTAGCTTCGCGCGATGATTATAGAGAACTTATTTCGAATCCATTGAGGAATGTCTTACCTCTCTCCGCGTGTTCGAGTCCTTTGCAAATTTTAAGACAACCGCTTACGTCACGCGCGAACAATGCATTATAATGAACCTGGTAGCGTATCGTGATATCGTTGAAGCGCATAAATAACACGTCCGCGAACGTCGTCGCTCAGTTCGCGAGAGCAAAAATGCGAACGCCGGTGGGAAAAGCAATGTTGTTAAATAGAAAAAACGCAACAACTACCCACAACGGCCTTGCGCTCACCGAGACGGCCCCTTTCTCGTCCCACTGACCGGTGGTCACGGACGACATTATGAAAAGGAAACACATGCATACATTATCGATTCCGCCAAGCTGGGAACGTTCGGTTACAAAATATCCTGATTTGAACGATCGAATAATAATAATTTCACGTAATCAGACTATTATGCTATCCGGATATTCACGGTTATTCTATCGACGTAACAGAAATGAACGTAAAATTTCCACACCGAAGCCTTTATAGGCACTTAGCGGTAAACGTCCATATGTATAATAAGCAATCAAGGCGGGTATTACCTTTCCGTTATGTCAAGATATTCTCGAAGTGAGTGACACGTAAAATCTGAAAACGCACCCGAAGACGTCCTCTATCCCGCGTGATCACTGCGCCGTAAATGGTTGAAATTGATTGTCGCAATATTCCGAGATTTAACCTTGGGTCGCCCGTTTGACGTCCGCGGGAAGACAGATTATCGGAAAAATTAGATTCGCCACGTTAACCGGTGGTACACGAGTGCCATTATTTCCCCGCGCGTTTAGCACAATTGAAAAATCATCCTAATGTCTCCGACGAGAGACATAACCGTCTCCTTAATCGAGAGAAATAACCTCGGGCGGGCTTTTGCTCCGAAAATCCAGCGGCGAGGAAGAGATTTTCAGTGGCGTAACGCGAAAGTACCGTTTGAACGAAATTTATGTAACGGCGAAATCAATGATCGGAGCAGGTCTGGATGTGTCATAAGAACCGCGCGGCGGCGATAATCTTGAAGGACATAGATTTCTCTCGATAATTACGGGCGGCCTGGTGGGAGGCACGTTTGCGGAGGCAAAGTGACAGAAATAAACGGAGACGAATTGCCGTTCGCAATCGCCGGGGCTCGCGCACCTATCACCAGGCACGCAGAAATGAACGCCTGGAAAAATCCTCATTCCGAGCACGCGCCTCTCTCGCGGACCGAGAGATCGGCTGGGCTCTTTGTAAAGTCAAATGGGCAATCCCAGTCAGACGACTTTTCTCGCCTCTTTCCTGCTCGCTCGTGTTTTTTTTTTTCCTCTTCACGACACGCGAAAGACGATGATTAGTCTTTCGGCATTCCTCTCCTTTTTGTTGTCTCGTTTTGTGTCGTACAGCCTTTCTCAAAAGTGCGGAGCAGTTCGTATTTTACGAGTTAAAAGATATGGCGAATATTGATATTAAATTTTATGGGGAATACTTAAGTGCACGTTTATACTTAATGCGATTATTATGAAGGCTATTTCGAAAATTTTATTGCCACTTTAATTACCGTAGCTTTTCATTTGCGAATATTGGTTATGGAATATTCGAGTTGTCACGATTTATTAAATAATTTTTATACTTTAAAGTTGATCTTCTAGTTAAAGTAAATTTATGACATGTACTTCTCTTGGAATTTATAGCAGATGTTGCTCGATATTATAATTAACGCTTACTCAATATTACTTAATGCTCTAGATTTGTTTTAATTTATTACATATAATTTATACTTCATACGATCGCGTGAAAGATACATAGAGATTAAAATATCATCAGTAGTGCTTAAACTATTACATGTTAGCAAAATCTATTAAATGTATGAAAAACTGTAACATTTAAGTATCGAAGATTTTTCATTAAAAAAAAAAAAGATTTTTCTCTACAAATCAATTGGGCAACCACATCAACGAGGCTTTACATGAATGGTTTAGATCGTTAATACTCAGGCAACGGACGAACGCATCTCTGCAATAAGCTTGCAATAACTTTCCATGTATTCCTCCGTAGCGTTCATTAAACATCCAATTATGAGATCCTAATTAAACGCAGCATAACTACATTTGGAAAGCGCCTTTCGTGCAAATTCTTTTTGCTGAACGGATAACGCGAAAGAAATAGCAAAGCAACTACGGTATGTAAGTTACATCGAAGAAACGCACTTTTCGCACTCAATGATAAAAATATTTAAGCAAAAAGGGAAAAATGCGTGAGACACGAATACGAACGAGAACCTGTTTTCGGATAGAACGATAGAGACTGCAACTAATTTTTCCTTGACAAACCTGTTCGATAAAACGGTTCTTTCAATTAATATTGACATGTCTCATTAAAGATAAAAACAATTTTCTACTTTATTTTGGTCTCTTTATTGGTATTCTACCAACATTACGTAAAAATTATAACGTAATACTTTATAAATAATATATTATAAAATATTTCTGCGAAAAAAGTCATTTTAATATGTTACATGATATTTTCAAAAAAAGAAAAATTACTTTGTTAATTTTTCATAAAATTTTGAGAATAGAACGTTACGTTGAATGAACGATAGATAAAATAAAATCAGAATTAAATATCTCTCCGAAAGATCTTTAATAATTTGATGATTTGATAACACGATTTATCTCATGAGCTAACAATTATTGCACTGAAAGAAATTTTGGATAAAAACTAATTAAGAAAAATCTTGTAGAGTTGATAAAATATTCTGGTAATTATAAGTGATAAAGTATTGAGTTCTATTGTAATAACCAGAATATTTGATCAATCCTACCTGATTTTCCGGTTCGTCTGTTTTTAACCAGAACTTTTTTTTCAATGCGGGAAGTAATCGACGTGGAGACAAGAGATCAAAGGACGAGGATCGATCCAGGCTGAATCAGTTTGATTAGAAAGTGGGACAAGTAGGTTCGCGGTAGTTTCGCGATACGATCCCTCGGGGGCTTTGTCGACCCACAAGTCGCGCGGAGCCCGTTTCGCGTACCTCTGGAGATTCGCGTACGTACGTGCGAAACACGTACACGTAGGCACACGGGTGCAGAGGTGCGCGTGTGGGCGCGAGAGCACGAGCCCGCGCCCGGCGATGTAAATCGCACCACGGGCGAAGCCCCGCGATCGCCTTGAGGAGCCCGAGCGGAGGCTGCACGGTGCGCGGAGCTCGCAGCCGAGGAATCGGCGGCAGCAGCAGCGGAGGGCACGAGCCAGCGACATTCCACGGTAAACTGCGGTGATTTCGCTACAGGCCGTTTCACGCGTCATTCGCCTCCGTCGTACGAGTTCGCGAGAGCCGCGCGGTGGCTTTTCCCCTTCAAGCGCGCGCGCGCGAAGATGTACCGATGGTGAAGGCGCGTATCGCGCCGCGCCAACACCAGGAAGAAGAAGACGCCGCGACCGCGCGTACGGCATAATCGCCCGGCTAAGCGCGCGCTCGCGAGCGTTGCACCGCGATTTTTCTTCTCTTTCCCTCTACGACCGCTCGCACGCCGCCTGGATCTTTTATCGCGCTGCGCGTCTCTGGTTCCGGCGACCAGCCGGCGCTTGTTGATTTAGGATACGACGATTATTGTCCTCCTTTCAGCTCGTGACTCGATGCCGAGACTCGGATTCTAGCTTATCCATGCGATGGCCGCGATATATTTATTTTTACAAGCTTATACATGCCTATTACTTTTTTGCCGATAAAGGCGACGAGTTTCTTCTACGGTGTAACGTCTAATTCAATCCGCTCATTATCCGAGATACCAATGACAGGACGTAAAAGCGATAATTTGTTGTTTTCAATTCAATGTTCGAATAAAATTGCGGGGCACGAATATTTAATTGCTTAATCACAATTGACATTTCAGTGGTACGAGCTGAAGGAGGAGGGCTGAACTGGTCGCGAGGCTTCTTATGCATGCTGAAGCCGTGATTACAAAATTGATTTTTTTTAGTCCGGGAGAATAAAGCGTGCCGACGTTTTAGACCGTCGCGTCGCACAGCCGACAGTCGCTACGGCTGCATTGTCGATGATGTTAAATGCCCGAACGCCGTGGCATTTTCACTGCCTTCCTGCTTTCAGCCCGCGACGCCGTTACTCCCATGTGCCGTCACAGAAACTCTCAATTTAAAATCTACCCGCCATTCTCAGTCAAGTTATGAAGACGCTGCGAGAAACTAAGCGATTATAATGACTAGCTGTAATACGTTAATGATAGTATAATCGTTTCGCTGTGCCAAGAGGTTGAATTAAAATTGCGACCCTTCATACTCCGTCGAGTACCTACAGTCGAATGATTTTATTATGAAATTCCTTCTCGTTCGGCTGCTTATCGCGCGATTGCAGAAAGAAATTTATAGGCGATCACGCAACTCTCGCGAGAGCTTATCGCTGACCCGAATACCCTTATCAATATCGCCGGGCGAGCGGTTTAGGCGAGCAATTTCGATATAAAACGCGGCCCGCGCGGCGCGCCGCGCATTCTGTATTCCGATACCGCGGCGTCGTCCGTCCGTATGCAGCTCGCCTGACGGACGTGGAATTTAATTTAATGGCCATAAACGGTCGCGAGCCGCGACACCGACGGCAAGCTGACGGCGAAATGAAAGTACCGGCCGTACGGTCGCAAAGGAGGAGAGAGAGAGAGAGAGAGGGGCGAGTACGGCGGGCGAGGAAGGAGAGAGGCGCGACAAGAGAGAGAGAACGACCTTGCTGCAAGACAAGTCTAATGCGACTAGGCGCGGCCTGGCCGCGCGACTCGCCGATGATGATTTCGGTTTCATTAAAGCCGGGATATGCCGGGAGAGTCATTACGCCGCATTTCGCCGGTAACGAGCGCTCACAGCCGAGACAAGCGTGCGCGCGCGCGCGCAGCGATTGCGTCGATCTGTCGAGCGTGGAGATCGTTAAAAAAATTAATAGATAAGGATGCGAAGGGATTTTTTCGTAGCGCGATCATCGGCGAAATCCTCGTTAATTCACCGCCGGTTGCCTTTGAGTTTTATTCTCGAGTCCGCTTCTGCGAATTCAGTTTTCGAGGGCAGGCGGCGGATCCTCTCGAGACCGGAATCCGCGATCGCGGTCGAAAGAAAGTATCCGCATCGGGAGTATTAATCTCTCTCTCTCTGTGCCCGGGCGATTTATCGACCGGCAATTAATTTCGCATTAGACGTTCACCGCGCCGCGGTCCCGCTCGTATAATGTACGCTCGGAAGAATTTTAAGCCGCCGCCGTGACACGCGATTTTCGTGCCCGCATGCATACCGAATGCCGTGAAAGTATTTACTTATAGCGCACTTTTATTGCACGCTATCCTCGATTGGTATAGATTGGCACGTGCGAGTCTTCTTTTTTTCTTTCTTTTTTTTTTCACCGGTGCTTGGCTTTCACCGCGTGAATTACGCAATTCGCAGGAATGTTCCGCGGTCGGCGATGAAGCTTTTGTCGCATCATTTCCCGCCGCTTTCATGCGTCGCCTGTAAAAGAGATTGATTTCATGCGAGAGAACCGCGCGATCGTGAGGATAGACAGCGACGGTGTATACTAGTCGGATGATCTATCGAGGAGCATCAGGCTTGACCTTGATGCAGCCCCCATCGTGCCATCGAGCCAATGGTGATCATCGTGGAACGAATCGCGGTTTCCTGATTGAGGAAATAAGCTTTTTTTGTATCGCGCCACAGCGAGGCTTGCTCGCCTCGCGCTGGCGCTATACGCGCCGCATTTCTATCACTTTTGCGCGTTAAAGCGCGCTCACGCTTTTTTTTCTTCGGGAGAATATTGCACTTCTATTTATAGAAATGGGAAAGTTAAATCCACGATAATAAAAACGAATATTGCAGAAATCCTAGATACGAAGAGAATTCAAAATGTACGAAGAGTTTTGTAAGGAGAGGTTTCATTTCACAAACAGAAGTATAGAAAAATACACTTGAAAAATATTTCAATTTTGAATAGAATCATTATTTCGTTCAGTATAAATGGTTCGACATTTTTCGTCCAATGGGATTTTTCGGTCAATGACTTTTCCTTGTTGGAAAACGAGAAATCTTTTCCCTTAAAGTTTTTCTTGATTTCTTTAGAAAATATGGAGATCACATGGTGACCATTCTACAGGGTGTCCCATGAGAAAGTTGCTGAAACTAATCAGCTGTCATTTGCAAATACGTTCAGTTGCTGAAAAAACAAAAATTTCCTTGAAAAAAGGAAAGTCTGCAGTTTTTAATAGGTATAAATAAAATTTAACAAAATGTTTGTATATTAGTTTATTTTATTGATGAAAAATGTACTAATAATCAAGAACTAATGATAAATATTTTCGAAGTGCGCATCATCTGAGAATTTGTACAAAACTCAATTCTTTTGCGAAAACTCATGAGAACTTTATCTAGCATGTCGTCTGTAATGTTGTTGATGACGTTTTTAATAGTTGCTATTAAATTTGACACTTGGAAAATATTTATCATTATCTTACTTGATTACTAGTATATTTTTTATTAATAAAATAAACTAATATACAAACATATTGTTAAATTTTATTCAATCCATTAAAAACTGCAGACTTTCTTCTTCTCAACGCAATTTTTGTTTTTTCAACAACTGAATATATTTGCAAGTGAGTAGTTTCAGCAACTTCCCATGGGACACCCTGTAAGATTTCACGTGCGAACTATTCTAGATTTTTTTATCAAAGTTGGGACAATATCAAAGAAACATTGTTTGAAAGCTAAATTTTTTTTGTAACTTCTTCCTTTACCTAATAAACGGTATTTTAAGATAGAAAAAAATTTGTTTTAAAACAATACACAGTCTTAAATAGTTGTGCACTTCTTGTAAACTCGTCCAAAAGATTAAATCGCTGCATTGCTCGGATCATGTAACTTTCACGTTTCTTGAGTAAAAGAAAGACCTAAACAATTTTTGTTTTAATGGAAAAGTCGCAAAAACAAATATCCGAAAGAGAAATCTGAATCTTTTCTTTCATAGAATAAACTAGTGAATAAACCAGTTTGTCCGGTATATTAGACTGTTTATTGAGATAATAATTATATTAAAAACTATAGTAGTTCTAAGATGAAAATTAATATTTTTTTTCAAAGAATTACATGTGTACTTTTGTTTCAAATAACTTCTTTAAAAATTTTTCTTTATATTTTCTGATTTTTCTTGTTAATTTTTTATATTTCAGTCTAAAAACGAAAGTTGTTATAATAACGCAAAAGTAATCAATTATATAATTATTATATTTTATCTACATTTCATTCTATATATTGTCATCTCTATTTTAAGCTGAATATCATGTGGCAGTTATATTAAATTCTTTGCTACAATTCTTCTTAGGTGAAATAAATTTTAATTTAATATATCACTAAAAGATAGCCCTTGGAACCGTTCCGAGAAGGATCTGTCATCATATTGTAGAATCAGGTAGAGAAACAGCAGGCCATGTTACATGAGACGTCTTCTCTGTATCTTATAAGCCTGACCTTTTCCTCGAAAAACACACGTTACGCAAATGTAGCCGAATGCTGGTGGCATAGGTTGCGAACATGTTTCACAATAAAATTTAAATGGGCCCTATCTATTTGCAATCAACGCGTAATTTTGTGCTAAACGCTTCTTGACTCATCTTAGCCTCGGCTTATCTCTGGAAATTCCCCAAGATACTTCGCATCATCTTTTTCGGGAAAGAGAACTGCGTCGTGATGAACAATTTATTAATGATATTCTACATTCAAAGTGCCTTTCGAATCAACTTGCAATGTAATTATATTTATAAATATTTCATAAATAAACCTGAATACTGGTTTATTATCAGAAATCATTTGCGTTATAATTAATTAATCAGCAAAATCAAGTGCGGTAACAAAGAGGTAACAAAGAGTTATTATTAATATAATCGCGTATAATAAAAACTCATTCGATATCTGACTTCCAATCTGTAAACATTCTATAAATAGCCCTAAATTACTGGCTCATTATGAAGAAATTGTGTCTGCGATTTACTTAATTAGTATAATAACATATAATAAAAATTCATTTAACATCTGATTTCCACGTAGGATTTCCATCTGGTAGCAACAAATGCATGCGCGCCTGTCGCCGGAGGACGTGGGAAAAATTCGCCGCGCATTTTTATTCCCAGGTGTTTACGCATGCGGAATGCGTTTCAAGGTATTACGCTTCGAGATCGGCGGGCACGTAGAGAACCGTGCCGGTTTTACTTCGCTCCGCGGACTGTGCAACTTCGACGCCGCGACCTTCGATATTTCGCGGCAACGATTTGGTTACCGGGATCGGAAGTAATTAGCATAACGCGCTGGGAGAGAGAGAGCTATTGTTTGTCATTCAACGGGATCACGTGTTGCGGCGAGCGTTCGCCGCGGCCGTGTACGATAAGCGTGTGTGTTAACGCCACGCGGAGGAATTTGTTCGCGTTAATAATGGCTACCGCGTGGATTACGAAACCTCGTGGTTTGCGAAACCCGGCCGGCTAAGGTGAAACTAACGCGGCTTATTATAGCGGGCTTATTGGATTTAGCGTCATTAATCTCGCAAATTGATAATTTGCTATTTCACCCGCGACTTTATTAACACGGTTGCCCAAATCGACGGACGGAGGCAGTTTCCCGTCGTTCGGCCGGCTCGTGTCTGCAATTAATAAATCAGAATGCCTAAGGGCAAGCGAACTGTGGAAAATAACGGTAGAGATAAATAGCGCCGAGATATTTTTATGGAAATCAGCTGTCTGCGGCGACTTGTTATCCCGCGTTATCAGCAAATCATGCATTAGATATACGTCGTATAACGTGGAATATCGGTTTTGTCAAAGGGTTCATGTGTACATTTTATTTTTTTTTAGGTATTATCTTAGGCAAGATAAATAGGCATTATCTTAGGCAAGATAATGCCTAAAAAATCAAAATACAATTAATTAAAATAATACAGTAATATTTTTATACGTTTTTTAAATGGATTTTCACAATTTCGAATGTGAAAGCTTTAAAAGTGAAAGAAGCTAAAAAATAAAAAAAAAGTAAACATTCTCTTCCGCAGCATATTTTCTGCCGCGAACCCGACATTTTTCCTCAAATGTGCCGGTTTCGTTGCAAAGTTGCGGTACTGCAAGATTTTTTCAAACTTCTCTCTCGCCACGGACGAGACTTTCATCACTTATCGCGCGCGTTCCCTTGCAGGATCGGATCTCGATCGTAGGGGAGGTCCATTGTTCGCGCGAGACCGGATTCGCAGTATCGAGAGACCGGATTGCCTGGCCAGTGGAACGAAACTGTAACGCCGCAGCTCCGTCGGCTCGGGCTGCGGTGTAGCGTTGCCGGGGCCATTGGATCGGACATTGGCAGCGAGTGAAAGTGTCGCCAGCATATCTGGCCGTACCCATATGCTCATTGTGCACATATGCGATCTCGGGGATCGCTACTTAGAAATCGCCAGCCGCTGAACCGATCTGGCCATACCGGGCGACCGGCATGTTCGCCCCGATCTCGATATTCATTTCATGCTTCTATTTCCGCGAGCCAGCGCTCGGTATCCCGGCTGCGCTGCAATATCGGACCTGCCACGGCAGGTTTCTTTGATGAAACTTGGCAGCAATCTTAATTTTCCTAACATAAATTAGAGAATTATCTCGCAGAGATCGAAGTTTTACCGCAAATATCGTTGCAAGAAACCGCATTTCTAAAAAATGTAGAATATACTTCTTTTGTTCGAGATTCTTCGTAGATTTTTCATAGATAAAAAGTATATTTGCATATCAGGAAAATACTTGCGAAGGACGCGATACGTCACGGAGGACGCTGCTCAATTACAGGATTTAAATAAATAGGCGCGTACGAGAAGCAGTGCAGTTTCCGTCAACAAACGGTAAATTGATTTGACGGAAATATATGCGGGTAATCACCGTTATACGACGTAACGCACGAAGACAAAGCGAGTAGGCGTTGTAGATATTTTAGTCATTTCTTTAGCCATTCTTATCTGAAGCGGAAGGCCGTTTCTTTCAATTTTTGCGAGCGATTTAATATAATTAAAATTACACAGATATTCAAGTAGAATTAGACTCAAATTAAAGAAGATTGATTTAAATAACACGTGAAGCAATTCCACTCTGAATTTAATTGTCCTTTGGTGTTATACAAAGAAATTCATGGTACTCTCTGTTATAATGTGGTTTCGTCGTAACCGCAAACGTTACAACAAGGCCTTAGAATAAAAACGAAATAAACGAAATAGATACATTTTAACTCGTAATTGATGTACAGCATTTTAAGAAATCAGTTAAGTAGAAATGTCTTTACATTATTTTTAATAATAAATGTTTACTTCAAGCATTTTCTGAAATATAATTTTTTTTAATAAATAGATTTTCCCGAAAATCAGAAAACTTGTGATTTTAAATAACTGCGATTTTAAATTTTATGTTTACCTTTTAAATTATGATTATTAAAAAAAATAATAGAATTGAAGGCTTACAAGGATACAAGCAGGATACAAGCAGACTATTGAAAAGTACAAAAAATAATACGGGTCACTGGCTCGTATTCAGAACGCTTTAACAAGTGTAATACATGTGTATCTACACATTTAGATTCGTGAGATGTATGTGCGTTTGTCAAAGCACGTACTCATAGCAATAATAAAGCGATGTTATCTAAGCATGCGATAATAGATAATAACGGAAAGCAAATTTATTTAGAAGCGAGCAACATATAGCCATTGGCTTTTTTTGTGTCGTGTAATATGGATGCGTTTAAAGTTGGACATATGTGTGGCACGATATTCAAATGTCGCAGATATTTCATCATAGCGTGCATGCAAATAAGCATATTTATAGAAAAGAAATTCTTTGGAATTTATTCCGAATAGATTATAAAAAATTAACATAAATGATTTCGTTTCATTTAAGGTAGAAACATTGCATGAGATATTATTTTTATTTGCAAAATGTTGAGAATAAAAATCTTTTAAATTATTTTCGCGAACCATTGAGATTTAAGCTTATAATTTACTTTTCTTCGTTTCTTCATTTCTCCAGATTTTTATTATGCCAGCATTCCTAAATATTGCATTAATTCGTTTACGACTTCCCATAAGAATCTCCCAACGATGATGTACACGCGCAAGTATGCATTAATTATGATATTAATAAACTCTCGCAGTTTAATTAATACAATCTATTCCTGCAGAAGCAGTTTGCAAACCGGATTCGAATAAAACACAAAATAATCTCCTTGCTACTTGAACGTGAATTTGCGAGTGCATAAATTTTCGTGAAAAATGTCGCGCTTGATGCTACAACGACTAATCGAGCCAATCAGCCGACACGAAAGAGTGAAACTTCGGAATGCGCAACTGGATTTATATGTTTATATACTGAACGCAGACATTGCATGCAGAAAATAATTCTTATAGATTTTATTGCGACATAAGCTTTACTACATTTGTAACATTTTATTGCAACAAGCTTGAAGATATAAATTTGCAGAATATGTGTTAAGTTATAAGTTTGATTTTAAACTATAATGGTTTCACTGTGTTACCAATTTTAACATAAAATTGCAACTTTTTTTATATAAAATGCAAAACTATTTCTTTTATACCTCTAAATGAACAAATAATTGTTATTAATTATGATGCATGCCGAAGAAACATATCCTTCTTCATTTGTAAATAAAAAAATTTTTTCAATGACAAATTTATTGATCAAGTTTCTGGATTTTTAAGTGTTTGGATACATATCTCACATATCGAAGTTATCGTTAAAAATATACAGATGCGCCATAGATGTAATGAAAATTGCAGTTTCTACTTTTTTCAACTGTCCGATAAAATAATGTTACAGCGTAGATATTTATATATCCACACGTGTGGCGAGTATATGACGACTAAAAAGACGATTAAGGAAATAGCAAAAAGTAAAATGCTGATTCGGAGACTTCCCAGAGATAGAAAGAGCCGCGCGCGATCGTTTCTTCGCGGGGCTGTCAGGAATGACTTATGCCCAGGGAAAGCTCAACTCGGCCTTAAAGGAATCTCGATGAGGCAGCGTCAAGGACGACTTCATTCGCATAACCACACGCCGATGCCTTCATCGGCAGAAAGGTTAGTCTAATTAATGTGGTCGACCAGTCGGTTGGACGATCCACCAGACGAAAAACAGGAATTTAAATATCCAGTTAGAAATATTTGTCTGACAGGAGACACGAAGTTGCATGACTGCGCAGTTTGAATATTTCAAAAAGATTACGTGAACCTCGTCGAAGAAACAATCCATAATTCATTCGTTAAATTATGCTCGAGATATGTCGGAGTAATTAATCTCTTATAATGTATTAATTATAATTAACAATATAATATAATATATTTATATATATTATTTAGTTACATATTAGCACATAATGAATAATATATATTTGGCAATATTAGCAATAATAATATATTTTGCAATTTCTGTAATATAAAAAATGAATAGTATATATTTTGCAATATTAGCAATAATAGTATATTTTGCAATTTCTGTAATATAAAATATGCCTAAAGCATGTTACAATAATAATAACTTTATACATTTTTATTCCTTGAAGTAAAAAGAAGGTTACAAATGATTTTTAAAGTTTTTATAAAACTCATTAAATTTATTTAGTATTATTTGTACTTTTCTATTGTATTTTTTCCAACGTATAAACCTGCAGTCTTAAAGCAGCAAAATAAATTTATATTCTTGAGGCAACGAATGATACACAAGGGTCATTATATTTCCAAGGAGCAATTATTTATATCGGCGCTGACGTTAATTCGCGATTGACAACAAGCGTCATAATTAATTCGCTAGTCGAGTTCTGATGTTTACGCGCAGAAGAAGGAAGCATAAGGCGTACGATGAAAAAGAAACGCGCTTTAAGTGCCGCGCAGACACAGCAGAAAATTGTGCGGTTACTAATGAATCGCGATCGAGCGATCGGTCAGTCGGTTAGAGGTGCGTTCGGTGAAAGCTGGGTGAATCGTCCTTAGGACGTCTGTGCAACATCATCAAGGCCGTTTCCCTTGACTGCCGACTGACGACGATTCCGCCGCGAAACCGTTAACCCAATTATTTATTGAACGGCCGATCGAGCGAATCGCATTCCTCGGACGCGGCGCAGGAGGGAAAATAACAGGAAACATAGCGGCCGGTGCATCGGCATCGATCAAAATGATTGCGAACCGTGTAATCGGCCGATGTGAGTCTAGCAATTTTTTTTCTCTCTCTCCTTCCCACTCGCTACCGTTCGCGCGGTCGTTTGATTTATGAAACACGTCGTTCGTTTTCTAACGTCCGCCGATTACCACGTCTGTCCGTATTCATTTAAGTAATTCCCTAAGTGAATCGTGCATTAGATACGTTCGACGCGTGCTTTCCAATTGCGCGAGATACTTTACGACCTCATTGAGTCCCCGATAAAACCATTCGTTATTGCCCGGTGGATTAATAGTCGAGCGGGGGCTCTCCTTTGATTTCTTCCTTTCTTTCGGGAAAATTTCCACGCGCAGGAAGGTAGAGAGGAAAATGATCGTCCGCGAAACGATCGAACGGCCAATTTCGCGGCATTCGCTCGTACGAAACGGCTGCCAAGGACGCGTGTCTTTCGCGAATTGCCTAACCCAGTTACGGCCATGCACGCGAAAACACGTTCGGCTGCGCATGCACGTTGCACGTTGCACCCCGGGTGGGAACAGGGTCGCGTCGCGAGAGGACGCGGGGGATGGGATTAGAGATCCTCAAATACGTCCTGCCGCGTTCGGCGCGACCGTAATCGGTGACTTGACGTAACAGGTCTAACTGTCCCCCCCC
>VBVQ01001136.1:19444-39790 GCA_011636635.1 Tetramorium simillimum
CCCCCCCGGCGCCATTTTGCGAACGGTGAACGGAGAACGGCCGTTGTAACGCGATAAGCCAGCCCGAAGTCCGTTTCGAGCTACTGGCGCAAGCGGCTTTTGCAATTTGAGCCGAAACAACCGATGGGTGAAGCCGACAGCGCTACCTGCAACTTCCTATTGATTAACCCGGCATTGACTTCTTCAGATCTAAACGCTTGGCTCTTCCTCGGTGTTAAATTGTATCTGAAGATGCTTCCCGAAAACTTTGTAACTCGAGCCCTCGTGCATTAAGATGACAATGATTTATTGGAACTTAATAGTTTCTTTTTTCTAATAATGAGTAAATAAAAGAAGCAAACTCAAGAACTCTATTTTTGTTACGGTTTGTGAATTCTTGCTCTTTCACTCTTATAAATCGATAAATTAAGAATAGTAATAATGAGATGGTAAAAATTACTGTTGTACTTGCCCGGGAATATATGTCGATATTTTCCCCGCTCAGTTTACCGCAGTTTTCAACTAAAATTTCACGTTTCATAAATTTAACGTTTGGCGGCGACTTCTTTTTTTTTATGGAGGCCTTCCTCTTGCCATTCGCAGCCGCGAACGGTCTTTATTTTGTCAAAACAACTGGAACGGACAAAAGCGGAGCCAGCGAAGCGGCGCATGAATAAAAATCATCGGCGCGATTAGAATTATCCGTGCGAATGGCGCTCGTGACAAACTATCTATTACTATACTAACCGGTGTATACGTCGGGACGTCTATCGAGGAGTCGTAGACCCCCGTCGAAAGTCTAACGTGATAGAAACTCAAATGAAAGCTGCCCGGCGAAGGAAGCGAGCGGGCGACCGAGAAGTCGCGCGCGCCTTCGATATGTATATACTCGCGATTGACTTTTATAACTGTTCGACGGCGGCCGAGGTTTTTTTCCCCTCCCCCGCCACGCCGCGCAGAAACTCTCCGTCACGAAGATCGATCGTCGATCCGATCGGCGATCGCGCGAGGGAGAGAGAGAGAGAGACCGGTGCAGCTGCAAAGCGTTCACGTGTGCATGTGCGCTCTCTTTGTGTCGGGGATCGTCGATTTTCACTGTGCGTGCCGCATTGAAACGGGGAACCCGAGAGCGAGAGAAAAGGAAGACAAGTAATCGGCGGGTAATCGGCGTTTTAATTTTGTCCGATTTCCATTGATTTGCAATTGTCGCTCGGCCGCTCGAATATTAGAAATCGCCGCGACGACGGTGAACAGCCGCTCGGACGACTATCGTTTCGCGAAAGCGTAGATAAGTCACCGCTCCGCCAAAAAAAGAAACATGTGTTTCATGCGTGTCTAAGGCAGCCGATTAAATTAATTTCACCCGATCGTACCCGGCGCGTCGCGTCGCTCGAAGCGCCGATGAAGGGATCGCCGGGTGACCCATATATCCTAACAACGTTCCGCAACGTGCTGACAGAGAGCCGCGGCAAGAAAAAGTCCAGTTATCTCGGTACCGATATGTTAATTCAAAAGTAATAAGATATTTAGCGAGGCCTCCTTCTCCCGATCGGCCGATCCGGTCTTGAGAGCCGAACGATGACTCGGTCAGGTGAAGGCAGACGAATTTTAAATGGTGAAAGTCCAGCCGGCGACCGATCGAGCCCGAAAAAAAATTCGCGTTGTCCCATCGCGCCAACATTTTTGCGCGGCAACGTGAGAGAATTGCTCGGCAGCGTGGTTTGTGTCTTGCCGACGGTCGCAATCCGATAATTTGTCGAAATTTACGACTTCGCAATATATCCCGCCTCGGATCTTCGTGCGATCGATGCACTCGGCGATGATGATATTTCACGACGTGTCGTGAGAGACATCACGTTCCACCGCCGATTTTCGAGGTCTTTCGCAATAATCGTTTATTATCAGTAAATGTAAGTGAAATTTATATCTTAAATTTGTAAAATTGAATTGTCCGTTCATCATTATTTTCCGGAATATAGAAATTTGAATAATATTATTGAAAAAGTTCATTGTGTTAATGAAATGAAGCTAAACGAAATTTCGGCCAAATCGAAACAGACAGAGAGTTGCCGCTACGAACTAAGATATATTCTTTTTTCATTTACAGAGAAACTTTTCAATCCCTTTTTTAAAGAACTTTGATTTTCCTTTTCAAACTTCATCTAATATAAAGTCTGAAGAACCGATAAATCTTTCGCATCCAGCTAATAACATACGCGTCTTTTAACAAGCAACGTATTAGCAATGATAAATTGACCGGGTAAAATCTACGTCGCACTATTGAGTCCTCTTCCGATTTCTTCGACGTTTTAGTTAGACGTTTCCAAGCAATATGCAAAATAATGGTATGTAATTATACGGAAACGAAGATGCGCCGGCGCGTCATACGCCGTGTATCAAACACTTGCTCGCCCGATTCAGGAGCCGCGGAACGGTGTTCCGCGGGACGTGTTCGCGATTCACGGGACGGTCCTCGCGTGCACATGCACGTGCAGCTACAGGTGCAGTCTCGTGACGTCAGTAGTCCATTGTTCGCCGTCGTGCGAGAGCGGCGGAGGTGCGCGGACCGCGGATTCTACGTGCGGTGCAATGACTGCACGCCGCTTTTACGAGCCTTTCTTCGTCCGAGCCGTGGTGTTCTTTTTCGGACGAACGAACGGTCTGCTCCTCTCGCGCGCGGTGCCGAGAGCGACGTTGCAGAAACGCACGGGACATGCAACGGCGGTTAAGACCGATGCATAGATCGAGTGTGGCAGTGCTATTGTGCCCCCCTCGGGCGTCTCGGAAACAAAGGTCTTCGAAATTTATTACGGTGCCACACGAACAGGCTTACAGAATTCCGATGTTGTTATTATCGTTGGGCGTTTAATTTTTAATATTATATTTCTATCGGCGATTATAGAATTATTGATATTATTGATGGGTACCTACACTGAGGAAGAAAATCGTTCGTACGAACTAATTCTGTATAGTTATTTAACCCAATGGTTGATTCAACAATTTTTTAGTTTCACTAAAAAAAGTATAGTTTATTCATACAATATTTTATGTCACTGTAACAATGTTTAGTTGAACGTATCGGACTAAATATTTTACTTGGATGAAATATATTTTGCGTTCTTCAATAAATATTTTTTCTCAATGTAGGTAAATTCGACACCTACGACAACCTTGGTAGGAAACATTTAATTACTGCGCGCGATCAATTGCTGCGAGATCTCGTTTCTTCGGACGGAGACCCGAGGCCGAGGCGGTGCGGTCTCGCGTAAACGGGTATGCATTTAATACCGCGGTATCGTAACGGGAAAACATTCACTGCTTTCGACCGTGAGGAAAGCCCCGCGGTACAAACCGCGAGAGATGTAAAACTTTTACCGCGGCGCTCCGCGAGCGTAACGCGTTTCAGGAGAAAGAAATTCGTCAGAGCGCGCGCGCTCGTCGGAGGGTCCCCGGGGCCCCAGCATCCACCGAGTTCCGGGGCACGGCTGCCGGGACGCATTGTAGTATGTGCGCGTTTGCAGCCGGTTCGACTACATTTCGTGACGGCGCACACCCTCTCGCATCGCTCGTATGCACGACGTGAGCGCGCGCGCGCGCGCACACATGCACATAAACACGTCCCACACACGCGTGCACGCGGTACAGAGAGACGTTCGAGAGGTCCCGAATCTCTCTTTCTCTCGAGCGGGCCCCGACACGAGGGGGAACCTGCGTGGCCCCGCAACCGGAGTCCACATGCAAAACACATGCGGAAAGCGATTGGCGGAGAGACCCGCGGCTCGGCTCCGAGGGACCCATGTAACGAGCTGCGTTTCGGTCCATCTTCCGACGCCGGGGCCTCGGAAGGGCCATTCAGCTCCGTCGTACGTCGGTTATCGAGCGATTAATTCGGGCCCGCGCACACTTTGCATGCCGACATCCCCCTCGACGGGGGGGAAGGGGGGAATAATGGGCCGCGATATGTAGGAAATTGCGCGAAATGGAGATTAATCGTGCGCCCGTAGTTCGCACGATCTTCGTTCAGTCCGTTGAGCATGACGCTTGTTTTCTGCGTCCTGTTTACGCGGATTGAAGACGAGGAAAGAGGCGGAGATAGGAGGGGCAGAGATCACGAACTCGTCGCGGCGCTAGATTACCCTCGGTGACATCATATCGTGATGAAAACAAGATACCTATCGCCAGGATTCTTAAAAGGAATTTTAAAATGTCACATTTCTCGTATTTAAAAATCAATATTTTAAATACGGTAATGTTTTAAACAATATTAATAACGAATCAAAGAGAAAAATATATCTTTTAATATATTTATCTATTATCTCCCACTTACTCTAAAGCTTTATTAAACTATAAAAAAATTGAAGGAATTGTAATTATGTTTAAAAAGACTTCAATATTTTTGTTCTGCCGTTTGCGCGATTGTAAACCTACAGTAATACTCTTGATACTCGCAAATTAGCCACGACTGCTCTCTATTACTTCCCGGCTAACAGGTCCGTATTCCCTTTTCGCATTAACGAGATACTGCGTGAGATTGGATTCCTACGGGAATCCTTTTGCGGTACGAAGAACCGCAGGATGTTGAAGCGCAGTCGAGATTCCAGCGTGGATACAACCCACCCACGTACGGACGTGTTCGTTCCCGGCATTAGGCTAACGTGATTTGATCTCCGACGATGTACACGCACATACGTACGTCCATCCGTCCGTCCGTCCGTCCGTCCGTTCGTTCATTCGTCTGCTCGTCCTAACGTTCCCTTCTCGGACACGCCTGGAATCACAATTTCAAATACCCCAGCGGATAGCGTAACCTACGCGCGGAATAGCCGAGAAGGCTTTTTTTCAGAGTAAAGTCGAAGGTGCTTTGTAAAACGAGAGTCGGCGATCGGTGTAATCGATACCTAGCTATTAATCGACAATTTTTGTACAACGGCACGTCGCGCCATATGGTAGGCGGTAAAACGTCTGCGACCTTTAAACATAATTACATATCTTTTTTCCCTTAAAACAAGGCTAGCTCAAAAAATCGCACCGTCTGCGTGTAATCGTGACCTATTTTCAAAAATCGAAAAGAAAAGTATGTGGGTCTATTAATGCTCGTGTGACCGATCTGACTTTTACGGAAGAGGAGGGGAAGCGAAGTGCTCTTTATCCTCCGAAGGACGACAATTTTGGTCCGCGGGACGAAACGTCGTTAAGAAATGGCAAAATTACAGGAAGATTATTTATATCGCGACCGGCAGCGTACGCGTAATATTAACCGACCGTCTGCGAGAACAAATTGCGACGATGTTTATGATCGCGCAATCGCGTATCGTATTTCTGCTACCAGGTACAGGGGAGCAAGATATGCGGAGCGTTTATGAATCGTAGCGCCTGGCGACTGCACCGCGCATTCAAATCACCGGTCAGTGCTCCGCTTGGCTATCTACCTCCGCAAGCGCGAGCCGGGGATCGCGTTGCACTTTCGTGCCACGGAAATATTAACGTAAATGTTGCGGAGAGCGATCCTCTGCGCGTCCCGCGCGGAGGATCGCAATTACGCGTGTTATCGTGTTCTTGCGATTAGCTGCAGGCGATAATTGCATCGGCGTAATTACGTCGCCTTCGGTTAAAAAAAAAAATGCATTTAAAGAAATTATACAACCGCTCGGATACAGGTACAACGTGAGATTCTGTGAAGTGAGATCCCGCGAGCCGACATTCTACAAATCGTCGTGTAAATCAATTGCCCTTTACAGTTTTAATATTATTCGCCTTTCAATGTCCCGTTTCATTGCTCCTCGTAAAAAGTGAATGGCACCGGCGGACATATGTTTAGGATAATTTAATAATGTCGTAAAACCGCTGCAACTAGGCAATCGGTAAGTTTGTAATGCCTCTAATAGTCTAATGGATTTGTTATGTAATGTAAATTTAGTCTTTATCTCGCATTTATAAAAAAGAACGAAGTAGTTCGTGTAATCGTATAAGACACATAAATTTCTCATCAATACTCAACTCGAATACTTTTAATGTTCTCGTCATTTCTATACTCATTCAAGCTTGCTTGCTTAGGCACATTATTATTGCAAATTATAAACGTTGTTGTTTCAACTCTTAAAACGATATAAAAGAACTAACACTGTAGTAAAATTATTTAAAGTATTAAATTTTTTCTTTCTAATTACAAATTGTAAAAAAAAATAAAAGATTTAATTAAAAAAATATATATTCTGAGAAATATTCATCACATAATTATATTCTTTGTAAAATATTTCGTAGCACTTGTAGTGTTCAGAATCAAGAGAGAAAAATTCCCTTAGGTGACACAATTATATAGCAACTCACCCTAACCGGTGTTCTTAGATCCCCATGGCACAGCGCTCACCGGTAAACACGAGTGTAATTTCTCTCTCTTTCTCTCTTTCGTCACTGGTAACGTACCGAAATCCAAAAATCGCGCGCACGTTTCACTCGCGAGAAGGAAGAAGGAAAAAAAAAAGGAACGAGAGCGGAAAAATAAAAAGAAATCGAACCGAGTACTCGCGGAGGGCGGAAATCACGAACCGCGCTGAGAGAAAGAACGCTGACGAGCGGCACGTTCCGCGGCAACTTCCCCTACGACAGAAACGGACTTTGAGTCTCTCCGGAGTCGGGCCCCTCGGCCGCACGGTCTACGGTGCAAAGGACCCACGGGTCTTTGCGCTTGCGCATCGGGGCCCCTCTACCGGTTGACAGGGCGAGAGAGGTGGGAGGAACGACCGGCAACCCCCTTTCCACGGACCTGCTCCTTTTCGCGGGCCTGCTTGCACGTGTGTGTGTGAGCATTATGTTTGCCGTTGCCTGTGGGTGTACCTGCTCAGGTGGCAGCACCTCGCCCGATGGTTGCACCTGATGGTAGGTCGAGGAACGAGGGAAGCAAGGTGTATATACCTGCCTATCTACGTGACAGCCGATATCGATTATTTACGATCTGTTTACCTTTCCTACTGTAAGAGAAAAATGGCGATGGACACTCAATTTAATCAGCTCCTTTTTGGAGCCGATTGAATATCTAAATGGAGGGAATATCTAAATATTAAATATCTAAATCGCTCTCTGCTTCGTTTTTTTAAAAGGTGATAGATAAAAACCTGATTTTAAAACCAGTTTGAAAGGACTTGTGAGATGATCATTTCTAATAGGATCGTTTGCCATTTATGTCAGAGTTTATTTAGATTTAGATTAAACGAGTTGAGTTTTACTAGATTTAAATTAAACATTATGACTTAATAATAACCCAAGTAGCATGAAGTAACATGATGGTTTATATTTGTTTCATATACATTTTCTAAACGTGTTTAAAATATTAGAAATGTGATAAGGGAAGGAGCTTCGATCGATTATTTACTTTAAGCTGTACCTTTCTTTGTTATGGAATTCTAACTAATTCTAGATATAATGTATACAGAAAAAGGGTTAGCTTAAGAATGACTGAATTTCACACTTCACACTTCCCTCGATTAGGGAAGAGTCGAAGGGGGGCGAATATTATGTAACTGCATTAATTGCAATAGCGTTGCCCTCGACCGTGCGCTGTTCCTTCCGGCTGGATTCTCGCATTCAACCAGCCGGGACGACAAGATCCATAGGAATTCGCGACGTAACGCCTTATGTCTCGCCGTTGGGAATCACGCGGGGAAAGGGGGCCGTGGTGGTTCCGGTGGAAGGGAAGCTCTAGTGCTTCGGCGGACACTTCGATGCACACCGGTGAGCAACGCCGTATGCGTTAATAATTCCCCCGGTCTTCCTTTCGTTCCTTCACTTCGCTTTCGTGCCCGCTTGTGTTTGAAGAGGGTGAGACGAGGACACTCAAATTCTCCGAGTCCCTCTCTCGCTTCTTCTTTCTCTTCTGTCTACTCTCTTTCACTGCTTCCTTCCGCTCGTACGTCACACGAAGCGCCTTTTTCTTTACTTTGCGAGATTGCTCAGTTTCACGAAGGCAAAAAAATAACGTTTTACTTTTTATTATGTTAATATTCTATGTAATATCAATTGACTGTAATAATCGCTGTAATAATATTAATCGACGTAGCGATTCTTTTGAACTAAATATTATGTTTATTTAATATTATATTTTTTACAATTTATTTTACTCTAATTTACTTCACGTACATTATGAAAATTTGACATGTCTCACGCAGATACGATGAATCTCGTTAAAATAACAATGTAATTTCGATATGCCAGTCGATCTTACATGCAACAATCACGTAGCGCGGTAGTCGTTAGCACGGCGAGAAGTGCCGAATAGAGTTTTGCCAGCACATTGTAGAAATAGCAGAATCATTTACCGACAGGTCGATGCACACGAGTGAACACGGCGATCTGTGGAATACGAAATAGTTACGGAAACGGTAGTTATCCAGCTTTACACATTGCACATTCCTGTATAGATGCAACAAAATGAGGAGGATACTTGAGTTCTCGCTTTTAGGATACTTGAGTTTTTCGCAAGAAACTTGAAGCGTGAACGTCGATTCTGACTAATCAAATAAGAAATTTAAAAAAATTTCTGCAGGCATTTATTAAATCAACAATTTTATATAAAAAGAGATTGTCATTTGTTTTTAAAAAATTTAGGTATATAGCTGGCAAAAAAATATCGTTTTCATGTATTTATTTTAAAGTAATAAGCTATTTTTCAAAATTGCACGCGTTAAATAATATATAGTAATAGTAACGATTACATCAAGTAATAATAAACAATAACGATATATTCTGAAATTTTTAATATTATAAAAAAATTGTACTTTTATATTATTATTTGACACTTTCAAAGTAAGCCAAGAATTTATTAACGAACGTTATAACTTATTTCTTGTAAAATGCAGATGTGTTATAAGATTTTGATACAATGGAATTTTGACTTTAAAGCCAATTATAGAAAAACGTCTATCAAAGTTTAAACATTTTTAAATGGTGATCAAATACGTTGGCAATGTGTCCTTTCTCGGAACCGCGAGATTATCTACTATTTAATATTTGAGTTATGAATCATCGACGCACACATTCGCACGTGCGGGGTTCACGGAACGCGGCCTTTTTTTTCGCATTGTTATACATCCACAGACGGGAGCGAGGAAAGAGACAGTCGCGCATACATTGTTAAAGAATTCGTGCACGTGCGTGGGCGTGTCGCGTATGCGTGAACAGCTTGGAATTCAAATCGAGCGCAGGAAAGAGCTACGTTTGTCAGGCGCGACGATGTTCGGAAACCCGGCACCGCGGTCGTTTAAGGCAACGAGAGAACGTATGAAAGTGAATTTCACGAAGGAGAGAGGAAAGGATACGCATCTCTTTATGGAATGCATTAGCTTCTAATACGATACGTGAACAAGAGGGAAAGGGAGAAATGTCATTATATGTAATATTTTACACCACGTCTCAATACCGAATATAGACAGAAGGCTTTCTCTTCCTCTTTAAAGAAATTCAAAGTTTTACGTGCGAAATCTTATTAACGAAGATATTTTTTTTCTCAACTGCTTTCTGCCATCTGTCGGGTAGCTTCATTATTTAGCTTCATTATTCTGTCCTCATTAGAGTACATAATTACGTAATGGCATTCGCAAGACAATAATAGC
Organism: Tetramorium simillimum; assembly: GCA_011636635.1. Taxonomy (NCBI): domain Eukaryota; kingdom Metazoa; phylum Arthropoda; class Insecta; order Hymenoptera; family Formicidae; genus Tetramorium; species Tetramorium simillimum. The sequence continues at coordinate 29,029 of VBVQ01001136.1, forward strand.
GTTCATAGAATTGAAGAAGTTAATTTTAAATAAAAATATTTTTATTACACATTCATAAACGTTACAATTGCTCAGTTACGCCTATTTACCCTTTTATTACCTATTTTATTTTCAAGTATAAAATTATCTTACAATGAATTGTGTGATATATTATTAAAAAAAAATCTCCCACACACATACACACGCACACAAACACAGGCATGAGTGACAATTATTCAGCGGTAAAATAGCAGTGATAATTAAAACGGTATATGTACAATTTTGTTCCTTGGATTCTCCCTCTCGTGTGAACAGTTGCAGTAATGATTGGCAATCACACAACAAGCTTGTTACGAAAGTCATTTGCACGTGATATCGACGACACCATTAACACCCACAACGTCCGTTACCTTTTCCGTTGGCGCTACGAACCTGGAATTATGCGATTATGCCGTTGCAAGTACAGGTTTGTGCAACGGTATAATTGCATAATTCTAGATTCGAGCTCCCAATCAATTGAATATCGGCCGCGTTTCCCGATGCTGTAAAGTACTTAGGCAAACTATCGATGCATTTTTACGTTAGAACGGTTAATTTTATAGCAGAAAATGGTTACACCATACTCCGCGATGTTAATAATCATATAAAACGGAGAATCTTTATTAGCTATTATGTGGTCGTAATACGAGCCATAGGGGCGGTACTTCTTCTTTAAGAGCCATTCAACGATCATTACAAGCCGTCAGTAAAATGTATGTATGCTGCGAACGAAGAATAATATTTATAACATGTGTATCGCTAGAAAACTCGATAGTATTATACGTGCAACGTTGCGGGCTCTGTGAATAATGGGACTCGACTTCTTCCCGAGTGTGTGCGTAGATATTATTATTGCAATGATGGCAGAAGAATCGAAGTCACACAAGTCGCGAGATTAACAGAAAGAATATGTTGTAGTGTGCGAGACCGTTAAGTAAACCGTGATAAAGCGATTGGCGATAATGCATTCTCGTGAATACTGCTTGAAGCGTATTATGCACCAGTACGTGTCTCACTCGATTCCCTGTGTTCTTACGAGATTGGTTGCTTCAACCCCCCCCCCCCCTAAACGTTGTAATTTTTTACATCTGCAATCTTCGAAATCTTAGGAAGACACCAAGTGTACCGAAGAATCACGATTTACGCATCACTCTAAGATTACATTTACATTTAATTACAAGTTACATTCGTCTATCAAACTAAGTATTCTATAAAAGATATCTTTATAATCTTCTATTCTATAAAACTTACTTTAAGATTAAAGAATTAAGATAGAACGATTTTACGATAACGCGGAGACAACGGGAGAAAGAAACTCGCGTATTATAATTAAACCATTGATTCATGAGGAAACTTTATAATTATTATTATAATAATTATCGTAATAATTATCATAATAATTTTATTTACTATGATAATGGTTCAGCATAATTCAGCATATTTGTAATACATTATATGGCATCAGAAGTATGTTATACACACATTATATAAAATTTACATCACCTTCGGTGATGTAGATAAGAGATTAATTCTAATTATGCTGTGTTATTACGCTGTGCGCAGCATGCTATATTTGTACAGCATAATTAGAATTAATAGACATGTTTAAAGTGTTTAAAGTTTTTTTTGTCAATTTTCACTTTTTATCGCGATATTATTGTAAGCTCGAACTTTATGAAATTTTGTATAATATCATCCTATTATAGAAAGATGTACATTTCTATAAAAAAAAGTTTAAATTTCTTATTATTGTTAGCTTACCGGTAAAGTGAACAATGAGACATTAATTTCTGGCTGATATTGTTTTAAAATTAGAAACCGTCTCTTCTGTTTCTACTCAAATATCGTGGAATGATCCCAATAGTGAGTGCCAAAAGGTGAACGATGGCGAATAATGTGGCAGAATCTTGCGCTGCGCTCATTTCTAGGTGCGATGCTGAACGTTCTTTATCACGTGGTCAGCTCCAGATAACGTTTATTCTCTATGGAACCATAGCTGTGGGAGTAGCGGCCGCTGTAGGACGCCCTGGACCACGCACCGGCTCTATTCGAATAACTGTTACAAACGATCAGCGAATTCATGCCGCCGGGCCTGTCGGCCATGCCGATCGGCACACCCTGGCCCCGTCCGTTCTGATGCAGACTGCCGCTGCCTAATCGGCCGCTCTCCATCAGCGGTGCCCTGAGATCTTCGACCGCGCCGACGTCGGTGTACGGCTTGGGTGCGCGAGCGCAACTGCTTAGGAACACTACGGCTATTACGCCCTGCGAAAAAAAATCGCAAGCAACTTTATTCACGGCACCAAGCATCGCCGAATAATTATATTGTTTGAGAAATTCAAATTCGAGATGTTCGCGCAGTTTGCAGATAAGCTGTTGATCGATTCTCGAAACTCGAAAGTTTGATTTTTCGAAGAGTTTAATGGGATTTAATGGGATTATTTAAATAAGATGAAATTTCATACTCTGAGCGTAACTCGGAATTTTTACGATTCTATTTTTAGACAGAAAGATTTTGGCGTTATAATGCTCCTGTTTGGATAGTTAAAATTAATTTGATTAATTGAAAGATACAGCTTCTGCACGGAACGAATTGGACGTACCACCAACATATGAAGTAACACGATAAACATAGAGCCATTTCGGAAACCGATGTTGTCCAGGAGGATTCCAGCGACGCTAGGACCGATGAAAGCTCCGAGGGCGAAGGTACTTGTCCACAACCCGCTGATGAGGCCGTAAGTTTCAAGATTATTTGGAAATCCAAACGATCTTGAAACGAACATGAAACAAGCGATATTGTCAGAAGTATTATACAATGTTAAAAATTTAAATTTATCAATTGCATAACATGAATCGCAATCGATGATGCATCGGTGAATTATACATTAAAAATAATTAAGAGATTTAGAAAAATGCATATATTCAGAATTATTCTCGTATGACTTACATAGACGTTCGCAAGGCGTCCGTAAAGCTTGCAACCAGTTGAGCAGCCATACCTAAACCGTGGATCACGAGGCCGCTGATAGGCATCCAGATTATGGTTTCCGACGGAACGAACGGAGCTGGACCGACCAGCGAGAAACTGACCATTACGAGAAAGCAGCCGGCAATGGTCGCTACCTGAGGAGCGTCATGTCTTTTTTGCGCCAATATATATTTACACGATACATCTTAAATTTGATACGATCTGCCTTGGGGCGGCGGCTAACCGGAGATTACGCTCGGAATTGCCAGTGATATAATTTAGAGGGATAATTCAATTGAAAGGTCGAATTTTATGCGGAATCTCGCGGTGTAATCTCTTTTCTTCCGTAATTCTATCACCTATCCAATTACCTTTGGATGCCAGTAATTGTCGCAAAGCCAGCCCCATGCCGGCGCGGTTATGGCGTAAGTGCCGCCGTTAATGACAAACATTAGTCCCAGCACGACCGGGCTTAGGTTGAATTGCCTTAAATGCGGTTCTAACGTTGCCTGCAAAAATCCAATGCTCATACTCGTCGCGACTATCGACATCGAGGCGATCATCACGCCGGGGATCTTCACGACGTTCATTAATCCTGCGAATCATAACGGATAACGCATTGTATGTAAAATCAATGAAGTCACGATCGCATGATTTAAATATCCGTTCGAGCAGTACCTCCGGTGCTGTGCGCCTCATTATCGTTATCGTTATGCACGGGCAGAATGAACGCAGTGCTCACAGCTGCCACGAACAACGCTGAGCCAAGGACCGCGAACGGCGTGGTGTAGCCACCTATCTAATGTACCCATCATGTGATATAATAATAATATCCAAATGCGTATTAAGATTGTTAAATATTTACATAAGATTATCGCGTGTGCAGTCAACGGAATTATTCTGCGAATATGTGCAAAATGCAAATATCTGCATTCGAAGTGTAATAAGAATGTATTACCTGATAGAGCGCACCCCCAACAGTCGGACCTACGATAAGACCCAAGCCGAAGAAAGTTTCCAAACTGGCGAACGTCGTCGCGACGTTATTGGGAAATTCTATGGCGATAATGGCAAAGCTAGCTGTTAGAAACGCAGCATTTCCCATTGCCTCCACAATCCTGATCAAGAAGGACAGGACTATGAAGGGATAGTGACCCTCGACTTTGTCCAGTAAACCGAAGAATATGGCGCATGTTCCTGTAGTTAGTATACCGCCATTGAACAGTAACTTCGGACCGATTCGATTGAGCTGCGAAAGATAATAAATTAAATTAAACAGTTGCGATAAAGGATAATCTCTCTAAATATTTCCGTTAAAGAAAAATTTACTCCAAATTAATTAAAAAATATGTTGTTAAAAGTGCGCGAGAAGTAAGATATCTTATAAATTTTTATTTTTATATTTAAAATGAAACATTCTTATACTTTGTGCGATACAATTTTAAACTTTAAACATTTTACAAATGATATTTATACAGCTTTTTAGAGTTCTTAAATATTTTAATAAAAAATTGAATATGTGTGTAACATTTTATAAATATGTTAAAATAAATTTTTTTTTTCTTTAAAAGTATTTATAAATCTTTGACAAAAAAATATTCTTTGCAGAGAAACGTGGCTGAAATAATATAACATTGGATACTACTTTAGGAATATTTGCTCGCAGTAATCGGCGAGCCTGAGGAATGGCAAATTTCGATATTTCGTGTTGTAACCATAATCATTACATAGGTTCACTTGCGACTCGAATTTCAGTTCTTTAAAGTTGCAACATTAACAACATTCTATATATTTTTATTATTTTTCTTATTATTTCGTAATACTCATTTCATCGATATTTTATCTACAACGATAGTCGTATTATTTATGACAGATATTTTATCGTAGATTAGATACTTAGAGTGCGAATGAATGAGATTTACGACAGTACCGAAAAAAATAATCATCCAGATTATACACGGGCGAATTTCATTACTTAACCCTATCTAACGTAACGAATTGACTTGTGGCGTAAGATTCATGTCACGACCTTGAAAGTGCATGTTATGCATTAATTGCCAATTATGTCATCACTCACATGCTGTCCGTAGAACGGGCTAATAATGAAGACCACCATCTCGAAAATGCCGAAAACCAGTCCATATTCCGATGGCGACGCTCCCTTTTTCTCGGCCTGTGGAAGAGAAACGTTCGTGCCGATGTATGTTTGCGTTCATACGCATGTTACGTCGTCAATATTTCGAGTAGTTTGAGATATTGGCAACTCGAAGGCACATTGTGCTACGCAGCAGCTCGGTCGACTATCGCGTCGCACTGCAATTAATGCTCGTCGAGATAATATCCCGATAAACTTTGGAGCTTTGCTCCACGCGAGACTACGAATCGAATTATCGAATGTCGCCGTTTGTCCCGCGATAGACAGACAGCATCCTTGGGCACGTGCTCCATCCGTGGGCAGAAATTTGACATGGTCCTTTTTTTTTGGAAAATGCGTTTAGATTTGAGAAAGAATTATTAGTCTCTTTGCATTTATTATCATTTACAAGATATGATCTAATCTTATACATAATTAATAGGATCACGATTGAATTGTAATGAAATACTATAATCTTCCATATATTATTATTATTTTAGAATAATGTATGCTCACCCATCATGCATTCCATATTATTGAAAGATTTAACAGAGAAATGAGACAAAGAGTTAAAAAAGAAATGAGAGGTTTGGGCAATGTTCTTATGCAATGAGGAAATAAATTGCGATATATTCATGTTTGTTGATAGGTCTTATTCTTAACTTTCTTTTTAATTATCGGCTTGTAACAAGATAAGTATGTGATACGTTTTTAATAGAATAGCAAATAGATAGCAAATAGATTCTGACGTGCAGTAACGTACGTATTCGATAAAAATGGTTTTGTAGTAAATCTCTTCACGTCTTCTTACGCAAATTATGATATATTGCGATCTTGTATTTTCTTAATAGTTTGATTTATTTTCGCGTGCTTTTTTCGTGATAGAAATTCTATTAAGAAAGAAATTAATCGAACCTGCCAGACTGTTCGACTTATCGAGAAGATTTCTTCAACAAACGTTAACCTTTGCACTCTTGAAAGAATGATTTGAACTCGGATTATTCGACGCCTCCGAAGGCTCTTTAAATGTTATATGGAAAAATATTTTGGTATTTCATTAATTCCAACTTTTCTAATCAATAATTTTATTAAGCCACTAATAATTTTAAGCCATTAAAAATTTAATAACATATACATAGTAAAAAAATATATATTTTATATAATGTTTAAACACGTTTTAGTTTATATTGTATTTTTATCATTTGGATTCTATGTATTAGGTATATGTCAATAAATGGAATGCGACAGAAAGAATCATAGAAAATAAAATGCGATAATGAAAATACTAAATTGATGAAAGATGTAAAGCGTGCAAGAAGTATCCATATTCGGCATTAAACAACACTCTCGTGCGGTTACATGCGCTGTTAAAGGTAAAATCGGATGATTATTACCTTTTATCACACTTATAGACTTTCCTGTATTTTCAAATCCAAGGTGAGATAGTTAAGCGTTTTTATTGCATACATTACAAGGACAGGGAGACAATAATGACAGCGAGACTATAATTTTGTAAACACCTGAATCACCGTGTATGCCGTGAACACGAAAATTCGTATTCGTCGACAACAATTTAGACTGAAATCTGCTTTAATTTCTGTTTTCAACTTACGAAGCGGTTTTACGTCTAATGGCACCATACGTCCATCATTATCGTCTTGTTATGTCTGTGAGCGCGTGTAACACCAAACATCGCTATCATTTCAAATTGCGCGAGGGAACTTTAACGATTTTTCATGTTCGGACGCGTAAAAATAAAAATGGCAAGATTATTGTCAACTTTTTGCGTTGCACCCGCGCAAACGCAACGAGAGAACGGTCCACGATTCGTCGTTTCTTACCTCTTGAGGGTAGAACGGCGCCTGCAGCGAGACGCAGATGGCATTTGCGAAATCGGCGATGCTGATGACGATCAGGGTGAGCCATTGCCGCTTGGTGAACTTCGCCATGATTTCGCCAAATCGAATTCTACACACTTTCTATTCACCCGTGAGAATTTCGTTCGCCCGCGGCACGAAACTGACGGGATCAGATACGACTTCGACGGGCGAAGAAGATCAGGGCGAGGAAATTACCGGACTTACATCGGGAGCGGCTAGCACGTTTCAGACGATCGGTAGACTGCTTGCTCGTCACTTTTACGGTAAATAGTACATATTTAGTCTGAGGTACTTATTACACGGTATCTCTTCTTTTTTTTCTTTCTTCGTCCCGTCTCGTTCCGTCTCCTCTGATCCGCGCGCGCATGTGTTTACTACGTGCGTGGCCGAGCGTCGTTGCCGCACTACGCGAAGCGCGTTGTTCACTTTTAAGGACTTTGCAAGAATCGAGAGAAGAGGGTCGGAGGTCGAATGATATGTCCTACCACGGTTCTAATTTCATTATCGGCCAACACGCCGCCGAGCGTCTCTCGCGAGCGTGTTACAGGGCGTGAATCTACGAGCGACCGACTGATCGAAGTCGACTTTATTTCGTTTGAAATACCTCACTTATCTATGTTTGTCTTACCCTCGCTTCTACATGTATTCTACGGACTCCTTAAACATAATGCCATCTTATTACATTTTTTCTAAAACTTGGTATTTTTTCTGTAAACAATTTGATAATATCGAGTATCCGTATTCGGCATTAAGCAACATTCTTGTGCGATTACATGCGCTGTTAAAGGTAACCCAGGTAGCACATGATGATTTATATATACGTTTTATATACATTTCCTAAACGTATTTAAAATATTAGAAACGTTTAGGAAACGTATAAAAAACCAACACGTGCTACTAGGGATATATCGAAAGATTATGACATGAACATTCTATGAATCATTAAACGAAGAATATTTTCATTTTTTTTTAGTTAAATGTGTCGTTTTGTAAGATAAGTTATGTCTAAATTATTCAAGATGCAATTCAATAACTATAATTCTCAACTAAGTTTCTAAAGTGAGATTTTTCGACTTCAAAATAAGTTTTGATTTACAATTTTTATTTATAAAATAAATAACAATAATTTTGAAGATATTAATTTCAATGCATAAATATATCTTGATGATATTTAATCAATATAAATATTTAAAAGAAAAAAGTTATCAATTTATTATCTTTTTATTATCAATTGTGTTGACTTTTACTTACAATTAAAATTGATTCAATGATATTTTTTCATTAATTCGGAATAATTTTTTCCTTAGTGATAAAAATGTTTCAATCATTACGCCTAAAATTTATTTATTTCGAGGTAGACATATTTATTTATTTTGTCAAAGAATAATTAAAATGTGATAATTATTAATATTTAGTATTTACGCTTTACTAAATACAACTATTTTATACAGATTTCTATTTCTACGTTATATTCCTACGATAATAAATCTTATAATATGATAAAGCGTAATGCAATAATCTAATAAAGAAAAAAATGAAAAATTTAATACAATGTAAATTACAATGTAAATGAATCGCATATTATTTTATATTTGTTAACGGCGGAATTTAACAATTTAAGAGCCAGTTTTTTCAACTTCTTGTTAAGCTAACTAATAGTTAACTCATAAGTCTGTCTTTGTTTTATCTTCAAATATGACGTAAGTTCAGATGTATGATTTAACTATTAGTTAGCTTACCAAGAAGTTGGAAAAAACCGGTCCTTAATATAACAATTTAAAAGATAAAGTTTGGGAACGTTTACACTGTCGACCCAGGCTCAATACTTTCAAATTGTTTTAAGCATAATGAATTTATAATAATGTTTCAGGATTTATTTTAATGCAAAATACGTGTGAATTGTGTGTAAAAAAATCGATCTTATCATTTGAATGACGGTTTATAATTAATACTCGTTATTCGTAGATATCTCTTACATATTAATAATCTTAACAAGTTATGATTATTTACGCACTATCTATTACATATTATAGTAGAGTATTACGACACCTTCTCATGAAATGTATGTATTCGCGTTTCAATGAAGTAATGTAGCAGTCATGGACATCGCAGTATGAACTTTGTACGTTGTCGGGAATTGGGAACTATTACGAATCAGGCATCCAAATTTTCATGGGCATTTTGGAGAAAATGGCGTTCAGAAAGTCCTTGAAGTACTTAGAGATACTTGCGCTGGCCGCCGGTTTCATCTCTTCGACTATCTCTTTGATGTTCTGATTCAGGAATTGATTCATCGCCTGGCCAATCACGTTGTTACCGTTCAAGTGATCGTTTATGCGAAATCTGGCTCGACCGAGACTGAAGTCGACTAGCAATCGAGTGATCTTCAGGTAACGGACACTCTCCCTCACTTCTTCGACACCTTGCATGCGAGCGATTGCCTTCACGTCACCTAAAACAACGAGGTGTGAATATGCAAATCGCAAGACCGGTGCGTTTAATAAGTTATGAAACTGGCGTTTTGCTATACCTCGCGAGAAGTCTTACCGAACAATGCCCAGAAATCTCCGTGGCTTTGGATAGGGAAGAGGAGGACGTTCCCATTGATGTCGTAGCTACCATGAATGTCGATTTTCGGCAAAGACAGATGTAGATCGAACCTATATGTCGATAAGTTCACTCGTACTTTGGTGACGCTGGCGTTTCCTGCTCCTACCGCGGTGATGTTAGTGAAAATCGCTCTAACACGCACCGGACCTTGACCGTTCTCCATCTTCAGTTCGGGAATCACCAGCGGTTCGATGGATGGCAGGTCCAATTCTGGGATACCTTTTTATTATTAAGAATTTTCAATTAGAAATTGTTTCTAATTAATTGACAATTGTTGAGACTAACGGAAGTGCATTGATTAATAGGAAAGATGTAATGACATTTTAATCGACTTGTTTGTTACGAGATTTGTCTTTATAGAATGAATGATAGCTTCTCCAAGCGCTACATGTGAACGTCGAACATCTATACGAATTTAAAATGATAATAGTAGCTTTTTTTTTTCTTGGCTGTATCTTACGTATTATTGTTAGATATCATACATTAGAAGATGCGGTAGCGTTCCAACATTAATTACAAAAAAATTATGACATATCAATTTATGTCATTGTCCATTGTCAAGCGCTTTTTTTATCCCGATTTCTTATCTCAGATATCATACATTAGGAGATGCCGTAGCGTTCCAATATTGACTACAATAAAATTATGACATATCTATTTATATCATTGTCCATTGTCAAGCGCTTTTCTTTATCCCGATTTCTTATGTCAGATTTTTTTATTCAAAGTGAAATGAAAAATCTAATGGCATTTTCGTTATATCATCGCGTCATACATAACATCGAAACAACAAAGCTTTTGATTGAAGTTAATCTAATGTAAATAAATTCAATCTTGAGATTTTGAAGTATGAATTGAAAATTCCAAAGAATTTTTAGAACCACATACATACATTACACCATACATGTATTACATAAAGGTCATGCATAATACATTCATAACTATATGATTACGTATTCTAATTATAAATACTAATGAATGAATTTCGTACCGTGTTAAATAGCTGTGACAGATACGTACGACAAATTTATATAATTTTATGTAATATAATTTTATAATCACGATTAAATAGCTGTAACATAAAAGTATTTATATAACTTAATAAAATTTGTATAAAGATTATTATACTATAGTCTAATAATATAATTT
>VBVQ01001137.1:0-39701 GCA_011636635.1 Tetramorium simillimum
GTCTAGTAATGTGACAAAAAAAGTGTATTACTATAATAATAATTGGTTTACAACTACGTCAACTTTATTGTTATAAAATTTAATTAGAGACTAAATTTCTCTATAAACTGACATTACAAAAGTACATTTTGAAATATTATTAGACATATGTAACATTTTAGATACGATTGAAAGTAATAAGAACAAAACTTTAGTGCAAAATTCAACAAAATTTTTCTTCTAATTCTAGTCTAAAATAAAAATTATATAACCCCTTTTAGTTAATTAAAACATTTTAAATATGTCGAATATTTTAACATATAATAAACACATAAACGCCAAATTGTAAACAAAATTGCAATTAAAAATCTTTAACTCATTGTCAGTAGCTTCAATTTGTCAATCAGCTATGTCCTGAAACAAAATTTAAAGCACGATACATTGATTGATGACAAGCATTATAAGAACCATAACCATAAATATTACCACGTCGCTCACAAGGACTATACCAATAAAAGAAAGAAAGATTCAAGACCGCGTGTAACTTTGACAATTCACAAGCGAAACCTGGCAAAACAGTAGAATTTCATCTTTGCTATCTGAAAGCAAGATGAAGACTAAATTAGAGTGTTCAAAATGTTAAATTTAAATTCTACGGACGCGCAATATAATTCGATAATGTGATCGTCGACAAATTCGTGGTAATTCTCGCATTCGAAGTAAGCAATTTTCGAACGAATATTCGACAGAAGATTTGATTCTCAGTTCAGAAGAAGACAAACGTTTACTTTGAAGAAGAAATTGACGAAATTCAAAATGGACACCATGTTGGAGAAAATGGGAAAACTAAATCTGGTAATGTGTATAATTTAAATAATAAGCACTATTATTAAAGCTGTTATAGCACGCTGTTATGGAATATTAGCGAGCAGAATAATAAATGCCGCTATCTCGTATGCTGTAAATCGCAATTTCTCAATTACATTCGTGCAAGAAATAATTGTGTAATCGTATAATTGGAAAAATAGGAAAAAGTACTATAATATTTATTATAATAGCATTATATTATTCGACGATTCAATTATTTTATTATTTTACACCAATATATTTTGCACGAATTCGAATTTTTATTTACTATATTAAAATGTGTGTGATATTATATTTTATTTATTTCAATTATATTGATATTATAATTGAATTATAATATATTAATATTTCTATTCATTTATTCAATAGATAAAATATCAATTGTTACATAATATTTGTGAATAAAAAAATTAAACAGAAATCGTTTTACAAACTAAATTCCAATTTAAATAAATAGCGAAAATCGTACAATTTATCTTATTTTAATTGAATTTTATTTTAGCAGAGTTTTGAGATTCAAGTTTAGACCATCGATATATTTAATTTCGAAAAAAAATTTGGAAATTGCGATGAATCTATAACTTTTCTTAATCTTCCTTAGTACATCAACTTCATATGTGATGTAAAATATAATAAAGAAATATGAGACGAAAGTAATGAATTGAGAAAGAAATTTGTAGTTAAATTTAATTTTTGTCCAACTTTAAAATGGAATGGTAATATTTTTAAATTAATTCATTAATGCATTATATAACGCGTGAAAACGGTATGTGACCGAAAGCATATTATGTACATATTAGATTGCTACATATCTTATTAACTTTCTAATACGTGATTGTTCATACATGATGAGCATATGATGAAATGTCCGTAACGCTTTTTTGATAACAATTCTGAAGAAAGTAATTATGAGTCACAATTAAAAGTGTGTGAGTGAAAATTCGTACGTGCACAGTTTTTAAATCAGAAAGTATTTGATCCGTGCTTTCTTCTTTCGGAACTTTTCCATTTTCTCAAATATTCAAACTATTTTAATCGACTGTTCTTTAAATTTGATACTATATTTGATACTATATATAAAAATCTTCTATTATAATAAATTATAATTATTGACATATAAAATGATTTATAAAATAAACAAACATATTAGTAGATTGTAATCTGTAATTGTAAAGTTAATTAACATCTTTTGCATTGAACAAATAAGATTTTTGTAACTTGCACTATTATTTTCTGCCAATAACATTCAAATATACGCAAGTTAAGATTCCAATAAATTCGATTCTTATTATTTTTTTACACTCTTATTTATATGCAATATGACGATGCATAGCGTTGTTACATCTCTCACAATGGACCTAATTTATACATCCTTGTATTTTTACATCTTATCATTTGCGCGCGCACATACACACACATATGTGTGCGTATATTGGCGAATACTCGAAGAAATGATTGAACTCAAGAGATGAACGAGAATCTACCTGTTTCACAACATTCATGTCCTACGTCGTGTTTATCCATACTCGCAATCTGTCAGACATCTGTTCGCGTAGCTAAATTAGCGTGAACACGATTACTATATTGCACATCAATATCGATTATACTATCGCTGGATTCAATAGCAAAGTAGCAATGTCGATGTCATTATTACAATCGAAAAATTTGCACGCTTTCTGAGTCTGTTACTCATTTCACGGACAGTACATCGAATAATTTACGCTGTTTTAGATATTTTCGAAAGTATGATATCATACAACTGGAATATAATTGTTAATGATTGTCTCGTATCATATAATTCCTTTTTTTTCAGAAATTAAAATATGTCATTATAATTTTAATAATTATTACATATATTAAACTTCTTATCACATAGCATTACTGATTATACGAAGTCTTAATAAAATAATAAACGAAACGACGCGACGGTGACTAATAAGAAAATTGTTCTTGTTGAAAATGGAAAGTTTAATTCCAAACGATAACCGATATATCAATAGATCAATAGTCCAGCTGATATCGATAAGAAAAGGACACGTCAAAGTTTCACTCGAATATTTCTGGTGAGAGTACTCTCGTAGAGAAGAGAGAGGAAAAACATACGAGATCAGAGCCGACAAGGAGAAAAAACAAAAGAAGATGTGAAGAAATTCTGCTATTTTTCATTGTCCATTGTTACAAGCACAGTTTCATTGTGCGTGAATTTATTGACCTGCAGATATCGACGAATACAATCGCGTATGTGCTCAATACATTTCATTTATGTATGTGTATATTATGGAATTGTAGCTTACGAAATTGTATGACTGTTAAATATTAGAAATATTAAGTCTTATTTATATCGTATGACATTCATACAGTGATAACCGTCGCTTTCGTTTACTTTTCAAAATAGCAATTATTGAAATTTATAAAAGATTGAAATGTGTAAGTATATTCCAGAAGTAATTAAAATCAAAATTTGTAAATGATTTCCAAAAAAAATTTAAGCTATTTCATCACATGTACATATTCTTGCATATTAAATTGTTTTTTTTTCAGACGTTGTTTCTTTCCTTTATTTATACCATATTCTCGCATTCTATACATATACATGTAATTCTACAAATACATAGGTATACATTATTTAAAATTTAAATTGTAGTCAACGTGTATCATACATAGTGTATATATATAATATATAATATATAATATAAGATGCTGCATGATTTTATTCTCTTTATAAGAGAAGAAGGGAAGAATAACGATACAACATATTAAAATAATAATTTTTTGCGACGCATGAATTTTCACACAAAGATGATTGAGTAGTCGCTCCATTTCCTGGCTTAATTATTCGATCATAATGTGAGTCTATAATAATTAAGGTGCATTAATAATGGTGCATTAAAGTTAATTATTACTGTTATGGTAATACAGCTAGCGGGAAAAGTCTTATTGCATATACCTATGTTTTCACATTGAAAATGTATTTAGAGGCAGATGTGCACCGACATTGGACATAAGATTTCTTTGTAAGATCTTATTTATGAAGCAATGCAGACTATTATTATTATTGCTGCCTTTCGAAAAGACACAATTGATCACACTAGGTTACTTATTAATATTTCACTAAACCAGTGTAACCAAGTCGATAAGAAACCTGTTTTGACGTTTCTCTTATCTTTCTGGTTTATTATTACATAATGAGTGTTAAATTAATCAAGGATGAGACTGCTGTATCTTTCAAGATACCATTTGTATGATTTTCACATATGTATTTACAATTGTCTTAAATTGACATGACGATGGGTATACATATCTTTTCTTTTTTATTTGTATGAGAAAGTAATTTCAAGAGACGCGCGCGCGCGCGCGCGGATTGTAAACCGTGAAGCTTTGGAAAGTGTGTTTACGAGCCTATGATTTGTTGAATGGTGATGTAATCGGTTCCGGCGAATACACCATAACTAAAAACTTACACTGAAAGTAACAAGTTTTTTGATTATTGTACATACATTCCCAGAGTAAAATATGAATACTTATTTAAAATATACAAAATACGTTAAGTATATACTTAAAGAAATTGTTTAGATTTTGGGATACCAATTTCTTTTATACATCTTTCACACATGCAATCTTTAATCGCATCTTTAATAACAAATAAATACGCAATATAGTAATATAAATAGATTGCGAAAAATAGAATGAAATGAATGGAATAAATTAATGATAATATCAAGTATTGCATTCTTCGAAAAGGTCTTTTTTCGACGAAATTTCTTTTACTCGACGATAAACTAACAAGTAGTCATCAGCTGGTTCCATCGAGGACATCACAACGATATGCATAGTGACGCGATAACTGATGCATGATAATTGACGTTCTGTTTTTTCCGACGCGATAAGAATTTCAACGTGAGAGATAAGAGAATTTCTTGCCTACGGAATTGGTTGGCGACTCGAACTCTCTAGTATTTACCTGCATGCGAGCGAAGTGGTTTCAACTCCGAAGTGTATGTAGCATATACATACAAAAGTGAAAATCGTGATTAATCGCGAGGACGATTACGATCGAAATCCTGCCGATGCTCCAGGCGCCTCTTTCACTTGATTGTAGTATACAAAAAAAAGGGATCTAACTGATAATGACATGTGCTCAGCTAACGGTGAGGATATCATATCTTGTCCAGAGCCTAGAACTGAAAGATGGCATTTTTTTCACGTAGGTAATCAAAGGATTACAAAGGAATTTTCATTTTTAGTCAAATACTTTCGTGTTTCGTTGACTTGGAATTGATTTTAATTATTGAACAATGTTGCATCGCTGCTGATTTGCATTGTATTTGAAAAAGGAAATTAGGAAATTAGGATTTTCAATTATAAATTACATGAAATTTTTTGTTATGCTAAATTATTAAAGCAGAATTTGTTATTCTTATCATATATTTACATATGTTTCTTATTTACGTATTATTATGTAGGTATCTCTCTTAAATGATGGCTCTGTATATGATAAATAAAGATTACACTCTCTGTTCCACATATGTCTCTTTTGAGATACATATGCATATGTGTGCGCAAAATTTCTATGATACAATTCTCTCTTTTAACTGTTTTCATCATAGTGGCATAAAATATTTTTTTCATGAGATCTTAATGAAACGTTAATTATCGATGTTGCAATACCGTACCATTGTAAAAAGTAATGTATAAAGTTTTTTTATGATTTGCAGAGGATTCCAAACTGTCCCGTGAAAAGTTCACAGCCACTGAAGGAATTTGTTGGTCGCTGCCAAACTATGCCATCACGAGTGAAGAAATCATTTTGCGGCTGTCTCCAGGTAAATATGCTTCAAGTCTAATTTTTACACAAATAAGTATAATTATCGATAAAATTAAAAGAAAAGATTATTATTTTCTCTAGATTGTGCAATTTTCGACCAATAGTAATTAATGATTAATCGCTTATAATTATATATATAATAATCATTTATAAATATAACAAATTTGACGATATTATTAAAATTTTACAAATCCATTGAGAATATCTTGTAACAGTGTAATAATATGTCAACGTGTTTCATTTATGGATATTATAATGGAATTACATTTTTGTTTTTATATTGAGGCAAGGAATAATAAGAAAATTTAATTTGTATAATAATATAACGTTATACCTGTTTTCTTTTCTATTACACTCTTTGATACGTTTGTAAAAAGAAAAAATATATGCTTACGCTTTGTAAAAAGAAAACCCAAAAATGCAAATGTAAAAATGAAATTAATAAGAATGCACTTATTAATTGGACATTAAGTGAGCTTCTTGATAAACTTTTTTGTCTTCACAAATGTTAATCCTTAAAAAGGGATTTTTCCATACTCTTCGTTATGCATTTGCAATTCTTGAACGTCCACAGTATATCATACAGTTATGTATAATCTTCATTGAATGCGAATCATTACGCGGAGCAAGTAGCTACTGGGAAATGCTTACATAAACCGAGAAGTAAAATAAACTTGTGAAAGGAAATGTAAATGAAATGGGCGGTAATTTTCAGAAAAAACGAACCGAAGCGGTTCAATAGGATCGATCGCGTTATTTCGCATTACGATTTGTACGATTAAATTACGAGTATCTTAAAAATATGCTAATTGGCAAACCGTCTTGCCTTCATTACTAATATGGACGATAGAGGAGATACATAGATTCCCAGAATGCCGCCACATGAATGACATGATAATAACTCACAATCAGTTAACATCTAATGGAGATTTGACACATACACATTACTGACCGAACATAATTATACTTCTATTTATTTGAATATCTAAGTAAAAGATATTTATCACAGGGTATTTATTAATTTAGAAATGTTTGTAAAATATTATTACAATAACAGAAATGTTCAATATAGGTACGTGTAATATTGTATGAGTTTGTTTTGATATAATAATAAATAGAAAAATCCGATTCCGTTCCGTAAGAAATCGTACGTGCCGTAAGAAATCGTACATTGCCTTAGGTTACTGTGCATTGCACATCCACGCAAGTGCGAAATGCTTCGTGACCAACATTGGAATATCGTAGCAACTTTGAAGATTTCACCGTAATTCTCGCCAATTATCTTCACTTTATCTGAAACTTCAAGCAAGACGCATCACCAGGAAATCTTTTCCGCGTGCCAGACACTGTCTCGACATCATTGACCTTTGTAAAAGTCGCACACTTTATTCATTTCAGCTTTCAGACCGTTGCTTCCGTCTTCTTGTAGTTGTAATATATTTATCTTTATCGCGAAATAAAATTAAGATTTTAACGTCGGCAATACATTTGACAAAGTTAAAATTTTGGCAAGTTTACAAAAATTGTTTACTTTTATTATTATTTTTAAGTTGTATTGCTCGCAAAAAAAACTAATTCGTAAACAATATCATGCAACATCATTGTTATGCACTGCCTTACAATATCACGGAACTTGGCACATCCGTCTTGCGTAAACGCGTATTCAGGGTCTTTGACATCGTAACCACGACGGTTGGTTGGAGACAAGAAAATCGATATATCGCTTCCTCTAGAAGCACGGCATAATCTGCAAGTAGTCGTCCTTGGTTGGGCCTGTGATTTGCAGATTCCATTATTCCAATCAATCCTCTGTTTGCACTTCTTTCACGTCGCAAGGCGTGTCGGTTGTGAGTTGGAAATCGACTATATTCTAGATGCGAAGACAATTGGTACAAAAACATATTCAGTAGTCTTCTTAATCTCGGAAAGTGAGAAAGAGAAATAAAGGGAGAGAGAGAGAGAGAGAACTTATAGCCTTTTTTCCTGGTAGAATCCGCCGAAGGATAGAACCGGTAGAATAATTGACCGGAACAAGTAGGGAGCCAAGGAAGAGGCAAAGATTGGATATCATAAGGATTGGACGCAAGGTTATTCAGTTCTTTTTCTGGGATCATTATTTGGCCGTAGTAGGTTTAAAAGAGTCGTATTTTATTACTATCGTTTATTTTTAAGTGCTGCACAATCTTTTACGAGTCTGTTTTCGCGCTTAAGAAATTGGAATTTAAAAAATCTTGAAAAACAAAAGCAGCGACGTGAGAGACAGCAGTTTTCAAATATTGCAGAATTTTCCATTTGTTTTTAGATTTAGATTTGTGGATAATTAATTGTTACAACTAATTATTGTTGATAACTAAAATGTTGTTTGCTATTGTATTTCACGTAACCGCATACGTCTTGTTGTATTTTTACCTCGATTGTCTACTAATTTTCTTCACCCACTTTTCTTAGCGTTAGCACAACGATTTATTTTACAGCACAAAGATTTATTTTGCGGACACCAACATCCGCATAACTGAAATCAACTGAATTGACGGATTATTTCACAGATAAGACTTTTTTCAACTGTTGACACAAATGTGTTAATTACAATTCTCATACAGATAATCGTAATTATTAATTGCCCATCAGTCGTCTATTTAGTCCTGCTATACATTTTTTCCCCGCTTGCCCCAATTTCACATATATACATGCTATTCACACGTCATGTGTGATAGCGGTTCTTGATGTCGTGGTAATCACGTGGCAAGCACACCTCTTTCCCATGTAGCGTCGAGAACACGTGTGTGTAAAAAAATCTTCGGAATAGAAACGAGAGGAGTGGCGGGGGAGGGGGAGGAGGAGGAGATTCATTCGAACATTTCTCCTCACATATATGCCCACGATCTCTTACCTCGACGATCGCGCAAAGATGATGTTTGCGAAGAATAAATCGACGTCTGGTACGTGAATAGGTAATTTCTTAGTCACGTGTGAAAGTACCTCAGGAATCCATTGCCTAAGCCGGTCCCCTGACCTTTGCGGCCGCCGTAGCTGCTGCAAGTTCTTGACTGACTAGCAATAAGAAGAAGCGAGAACGAGCACACAATGAAGAAAAGAAAGAAATTGACCATCGAAATCGGTACAACTTCAATATAATACGGGAAAATATGTTTTATATCAATTCCATCATTATCATTTCTTTGTTATTGATCGGTATCAAAATCTGATTTTTCTCTAAATTGCGTCGACTAAATTACCATAAATTAAAATAATCGGACATGTAAGATACCAGTATACAGCTTTATTTTTCGTGTAAAATTTTAATGTGCAAAGGAAAATTTTTAATATTTTTACATATATTTCACAGAAAGATTGTTTTTATGTTCAAAGTCTTGTAGTTGGATAAGATAAAGTTTCATCAAAGAAAGATTTATTAATATTAATAAACAGCTTGTAACTTTACTTCAGTCTATAAACTTTATTTATAGTGCATTTTTAAATTATTGTAGGACTAGGATAATGAATTATGTTGTGAGACTTGGAAAAACTAATATCTGTTTCTTCTTTTCGACTTTTTATTTTTGACTGTATAATTATCATAAATCCACATATATGGATGCATGTGTGGATCATTAGCAGTGTCTTTTTAAAGGCTCGTTTTTTGTATAAAATTTTAATTTATTACAATAATTCAATATATTGATGAAAAAATATATGTATTAAGAGCTCCTAAAGAAAGTTTCATCAGCAAAAGCAAATTCTAGTGCAAAGAACTGCGACAATGGTGAGCCGGTTACATTATTGATCGCGATGCTATCTGTTTCTCCGAAACTCTACGTATTCGACGTTATTAGTTTTAATAAATAAAGTTGCAAAAATGTGCAAATTTGCACGAATTTTACATAATCTTTTTTCAAAACTTATTTACTTAAAATTTATTTACTGCTAACATATTATTACATTAGCATTAAATTTTTTAATACCTTTAAATACTATTTTCTTCTGTCGTATAAAATAACAATTTGTTATAAAACAACAATTTGTTCAAGTTGATATTACATTTACAGTATACAATATACACGTATTCATAAATATACATATTCCATACACGAAATAGAAAGTGAGACAGTACATGCTGGTAACACTGAACACGCAAGAAGTTTTAAAGCAAGAAAACTACTATGTTTCATATCCTTCTCACATTTACTGATATAATGTTGCACTAGTACATAAGCTGTAATGTTATGCATGACAGGATGCTAAACTAATCTAGTTGCTCCTTGCAGGATGACGAGCCACCGGAAATCACGTATTGCGTTGTGGAGCACACGGGTACGCTCACGCTACAAGCAATGACGCCGACCTTGCCAATGCCAGCTGAGGAGGAGCTGAATAAAATGTTTCTGGAGCTTGTCGACGAGCTCGATCTGACCCAAACCAATCGGCAAGCAGTTTTAGCACTTCCAGCTAACAAAAAGTGGCAGATATATTGTTCCAGAAAAGGTAATGGCACGTTGGACAACGGAGGCTTGCGCACCACTGATCTTAGCGGCGATCCTGAGGACTACATCAATAGATTGAAGACGATAGCAAATGTGAGTGAATGAAATTATTTAATTGAATTTATATATATATAATTTTTTCTTCTTTTTTATATTATAGAGTTGAATAATTTTGACATTTGTAGTAAACATTATTAGGGACAAATAATATTAACAGAGTTTACTCACTCTTGGAATTAAAGAGAAAATCTGTATAAAAATGATGAAATAGACCAAAAAATATGAGATGAGATAGGCATAGAAAGAAAATTATAAAATAACTGCTTTACAACTGCTTTGTAATGTTATAATTTTTAGAGTTTTATATCCATATTACGTATCACGATAATATTATAAGATTGCTTGGGATTAGTGTTTCTGCCAGAAAGTTATTGAAATAATGTCATATTGTATTATTTGCATCCCTGATATATGTATGTGTGTTTGATATAACATGGATTTGTTGGATGTCATGTACAGAATCCTTTCCCAGAGGAAGATGAGGAGGTATCGAATCAAATGCGGCAAGCGGAAGCTCTAAAGACTGCCCTGAGAACGCAGCCGCACAGCTTCGTTCTCAGATTTATAGAACTAGACGGCTTAAACGCTTTATTACAAGTACTAGGAACTATGGATACAGAGGCAGCTAACAGTAATCTCCACACTAGCGTTATAGGATGTTTAAAAGCTTTAATGAATAATTCGGTGAGTTCCGTCAAGTATGGCAGCTTATCTAATTTTTATCTAATTTTTCTATTTCTACTTTTGGAAGAAAATAAGAATGTGTAAATCACTATTGTGTGTAAATTCACCATGATATATATTGTACATTTACATAATTTCGTTAAATCTCGCAATGTTTCTTCTTCATTATCTTTAACATATCGTTAACATTTCTTTTCTTTCTTAGAATGGTAGAGCACACGTGCTGGCACATCCAACGGCAATCAACACGATATCACAGTCCCTCGCTTCGGAGAATATAAAGACCAAGATCTCTGTACTAGAGATTCTCGGTGCAGTTTGTCTGGTGCCGGGCGGTCACCGCAAAGTTCTAGAGGCCATGTTGCACTTCCAGCAATATCATTCCGAGAGAACGCGCTTCCAGTGTATAATCAATGATCTCGATAAAAACTTTGGCATCTATAAAGACAATTTATCCCTGAAAACGGCCATCATGTCGTTTATCAACGCCGTGCTAAACTACGGGCCGGGCCAAGTAACGCTGGAGTTTAGGCTACATTTAAGATACGAGCTACTGATGCTCGGCATCCAACCTATCATCGAAAAGTTGAGGAAATACGAGAATGAGACTCTCGATAGGCATCTTGATTTTTTTGAAATGGTACGAAATGAAGATGAGAAGGAACTCGCTAGAAAGTTCGAAAAGGAACATGTAGATACTAAGAGTGCTAGCGCCATGTTTGATCTTTTGCGACGAAAACTCAGCCACACTGCTGCTTATCCTCATCTCCTTAGTTTACTTGAACATTGTCTCTTGTTGCCACGTGAGTCTTTAAATCGACGAATTTTATTTTCATCGAAGTAATACATCATCAATCATAATGCATATCGAATTAATTTCCTTTTCAGTGGATTATGGTTCGCATCCTCAACATTGGTTGTTATTCGATCGAATCGTTCAGCAGATCGTTTTACAATCCGAAAGCAACGAAACGGGATTAGTAAGGAACCCCGATGTGGCTCCAATTGAAATAAATGTGAAAGAGATTGTCCATCTTCTCGCAAAAGAAGAGGAACTAGTGGCAGCAAGAAAGAAGGCCGAAGAGATGGAACGCGAAAATTTGGACATATCTACGAGATTGGCTAAGAAAGAACAAGAACTGGATAATAGGACTCAAGAAAAGGTATTGTCAAAATTAATATCCTATTTATCAGTCGTAATCAATCGAATCTTTTATATAGAAAAAAAATTCTGCTATAAAACTATGTATAAAATATAATATATTCTGCATATAAAAAAATATTCTGCTTTCGCGTGCAAACTCTAGAATCTAAAATTGAAAGAGTTTATGCAGAATATATATTTTATATATAGTTTTATAGCAGAATATATTTTTTTATGTATTTAATGCAATAAAAATAGTTTGATTAATTCTTATAAAGAAGCAAATTGGCCATTCTATGGCCCTCATTACCCAAATTTTAAGGCTCGCAACTCTAGTTTTCCTCAAAGTAAAAAGTTTTCATAGGGCGTTTCGGAAAGCTCTCAACCTCAACTATACAAATATTTCATTCAGAAAGTGCGACATTCATGGCCCAAAAGTCTTATTGGCCCTCCTCCTTTATATGTAATATGTGATTGTAATACGTATTATTAGTTCTATAGTTTTAGATACGATAAAAATTTGCATCATCATTTATTGCTTGATGTTGTTCGTTTCTTTACTGCAAATATTCATAATTTGTTATTATCCATTTGTAGGAAGATATGGAAGCAAGTTTGGCAAGGATCAAAGAGCGTCTTGAGAAAGAGACTTCGATGCATATAGAAACGAAACAAAAAATTTCTGAATTGCAAGATAACCTCGAGACATTATCGCGACAAATTAACAACGAAAAATCTGAAAGGAAACGTCTAGAGCAACTAGTGGCTTCAGGAAGTTTGCCAGACGACGCGAAAGCCACTCTAAAGATTGTAGACGATGAAGTACTCGAGAAGCTTGAGACTAAACCCACTCCGCCACCACCGCCACCTCCCACTATCCTGCTCGATAGGGGTTGATTCTGGCTGAAGCTGGAGAGCGAGACATATTTTTATTGTAGCTAGGTGAATCACTGCTACGGGACATGTCTCCGCGTGTTATCTAATCCAGCCGCTTGTCTACGCGCACGCTTTTACGTGCGCGCGGTGAACTGGGACCTTTTATTTTGTATTTTATTTCTTATTGCTGAAAAATGCATGGAAGCTTTGTGGACGCGGCTTTTAGTAAACGGATCTTTCACATGGAAACTCGTGCCAACAATGGTAATAATCAATTATAAGCGCAAGATTATAGAATTAACGTCGGTACTCCATGTATGGGTGGATTTCCGAATTTCAGGATTACGAAATTATTACAAATGCCTCCCTCTTCATCCTATCTTTTATCACACAGAGAATGTTTTTGTGTATTAAGTAAAATATCGTTATATATTCAATTATGTACTTGAAAGCAAAAAATTAATCGGTTTTTTTTTTGGATTCTATGTCGAGAAAAGAAGCTCGTTACATACAAAATACATGGTGCGCACATTGTTTGCAGCTCGCATCGAAAAGAGCATTTGCCAACGGCTTGTATATACGTTCGTACACGCGTGTACTGTGTACATAATACGTACACTTGATCCTACCTACATATATTTGATCTCACGTATTCACGTATATCGCCACATCGAGTCGATGACTCCATCTGTATTCAGTCAGCACGTCCGTATGAATTTACTCTGCTCACTACACGCGTATTCAAATATGACGTCGTTATAGAGATGTACGCATGCAGCGTTCATCAGAAATCGCGCTTTGTTTCTTTAGATATTAGATAATAAACTAGAAAGGATCAACAATTGTACTCGTTGTTAGTTACAAAATTATTTAATGTCGATTGATAAAGGAATTTTTTTTAGTTATCATTTATTGAAATCTTTTAATCCCTGGAGGGCACACGCGGTCATTTTGATCCGGCATGCACATTCCGTAGTGCTTCGATTTGTATGAAGAAAAAGAGAGATGTAGAAATGGATTTTCTTTTAATGAATAATTTAGTTTAAATCTTCCGAAGAAGGGTAAACAAATTTTATCATTAGTTCTTTTTAACAGTTGTTTTACAAATATGTAAAATGAGTGAACTTGGTCTGTTTGACCAGTATTTCATATTTTTAAATAATTATACTTTTTGAAAGATTGATATAAGCAACTAATACAATCTCAAAGTGAATACTTTGATTTAAAACAACGTTAAAATTTTGACCCAACCGAAGATATTCAATTTTGAACAAAAAGTTGAAAAAACACGTTTTTTTAAATTTAAATTAAAATATTATTGAAACATTATTTTCCTTGATAAATCGAAATGCGTTATAAAAAGAGTTGTTCACTCTGTATTTAAAAAAAGGAAATCTTTATGTTAATTAGCAGCCAAGATATTCGAAAAATACCTTGACTGGGTCAAAATGATCCAGTGTGCCCTCCGCCGGGGTCCAAAAATATGTGTACCCTCCAGGGGTTAATACTGCCTACTATAAATGTGACAATACATTTTATTTAAGATCTTCAGAAAATGCATAGTTTCTCGACTTCATTAAATACTTAAAGCTGATGATAAATGTAAATAAATGAGCAATGTTATCCAATCATCTCTCAAAAGTTAATCCGCACGAGATTTTTCGCTTCCAGCGATTCCAAATTCCGACTGTGATTCAGGAGAGCCTTAGTCGGCAAAAAGATTTGTAATTAAAATTATAGAGTTGCGCAACCTAGGTCACCCCGTCCGCCGTCACTGCGTGCACGTAGACATTCGTATAAGGATTGTTATAGTGTACATCCACGTGTCGCGTAAACGCGTTCGCCTCGATTCCCTCGTACGGCGCTCAGCTAGCGAACGCGCGCACGCGTACACACGCTGCCGCGCGCGTGTACGCGCGTGTGTTCACGGGCGCGCGCGCGCGCGCGAGCGGGGGACAACGCCGGATCAGTCGTCGGGGGTGCACTCAACGAAATTAAACCCGCTACGTTCCTCGACCTCGGACCAACGTGGCAGTCGCAATCTCGTGCCATCAGGAGAGAGACATCGACGGCTTTCGTCGCGTTTCGCGCGGCCGGCGCTTGAGTGCCGCCCCCGCGTAATTTCAGACACGCAGTGCGGATTTTAACCCTTAACCCTTAATCCTCCCATTCTAGTTAGGTGGTACTTGATCTCGCGGAATCCCGCGGCAACAAGAAAGGGGGGGGGGGAGAGGGAGAGAAAGAATTAATAACGCGCACGTTTCCGAAAAGATTTAATCATATATAAAATGCTTAGCTCGCAGCTTTCTTTAGCGCGATTACGCACGGAAACTTTATTGTACCCCTAAAACTTTATTTTGCAGAGTTAATGATATAATATGTATAAAAATATATACATTTGTGTAATTGTTATGCTTCATTTGGTCTTCTCTCCTCTATTTCCTTTCTCAAATGATTTTATTTAACTATAAGAATTGAATTGACATTTGACTAGATTATATTAGAGGGCCAAATAATATTTTAATTTTTAGCTTTATCAGAAGGATTAATATTCTTTCTTTGTACTAATACAAATCTAACCGAGATAATTTTTTATTTTAGATATTTTGCGATTTGGATTTTATAAGTGTATATTCTTTGAAAGGTTATGAACATATATATACATACATTGAGATGTCCGAGTTGAAAAATATCTTCACAATATACTTCTTTCTCAATATCTAATTATCCATATCGAACTTTTTTGTATCATAATAATTTCCATGAAAGAAACTTAGTATTGTACGTCAATTTGCGATTCTTGGAGATGGTCGAACGTGATGAATAACTTTTTTTTTCGTTGATATGCGAAGAGAGGAAAGGGGGAAGGGGGAGAAGAATCGGATACCTGGATATATCGAGGCATTGCATAACGAAAACGGATAGCGCGCGATGGTTAGCACGAGCGAACGGCTCGAAAAGCTCGAAAAGCTCGAAAAGCCCGAAAGAGAGTGTCACGTTTCCATGGTAACCCGGCGTGGCAACTCCGCCCCTCTGGCCTCGTCGGTTCGATATCCTCTCGTCTCTCTTCCCTGGCTCCCACGTCAACGTGCTCCACATTTTTCCAAGCCGAAGTCGAGCCCGCGAACCGTGCGATTAGAATGGAAGAGACGGTAATAGTCCTACGTCAAGAAACGCGCCCGAGAAAGTCCTATTCCGAAATGTCTTCGCTATTAATCTTTTCGGCGAGTATCATATCTGGGGCTTAAATACGCGATAAATAACATTGTCCCGTGGTTTGAAAATAAAATGAATATCATGCGTTTAAACGTATATTGCTTTCATTTAGTTTCTGCTCTGTGAGATTTTAGTTCTTGTTCCGAACAACTTTTAATTGTTTTAAAAAATGCAAAAATATTTTCGTAGTTATAATTTAACCTAATTTAATAGAAACCCTAAGTTAATATTTAATAGTTTAGAGAGTTTGCAAGAATTATTGTATTATTAAAAACATTTTTTGTCTCTGTGTTTAAAAAAGGGTCTTGAATCTCTTGATTTTATACGAGAGTATAATATTGTGCGTGTATTTTTGTATTTATTACTATGTACTTGTTTTGTTTATAATGTTTTACTGCAGATATGTGATTGTAAACAAGCGAGTATTTTACAAAAATAAATTTTCGACATAAAAGTAGAGCATTCTCGCATTTAGATAGATTATAGAAAATTAAAAATCGCAATAGTAAGAACAATGTTTTAATACGAAACGAATCTAATCGTTGCTGAACTCAGCTCCATTTAAAGCAGAATCGGAATTAGAATCGAAAATTCTGTTTACTCTTTTACGTGCAGAAGTTTACATGCTAAAATCAAACGATTAAAGTGGGTCAGATAGAAGATTAGAATCGTGCAATTCCCCTCCTGAAGATTTTCCTGTTTGACACATTAATTCTCCACGCATCTCTCTCTCTCTCTCTCTCTCTCTCTCTCTCTCTCTCTCTGTACGTGTGTGTGTATAAAACTGAATAGTTTTCGCGGGAAGACTCTCTCCGCCACTGCGCTGAATTTCAGAATTTACCTTGGAATAATTCCGCCCGAGATACGAGCGTTAATATCCGAACGACGCGGTGGCGAATCGATACGAGCCGGCGGTCTCTCCCGCCGAAAAGGGCAAACAAATTTCGCACGCGCTTTCCGCGCGGGTCCGTCCATCCATTTTGCTCCCACCGTCCCGATATCTCGTCCTCGTTCTCGCGCGGCCCATCTTGTCCTGTCCTCCCCAATGCGCGTTTCGCCGGTGCACAGCCTCTCCCTCCTCCACCCCTTCGCTGCTACGCTCACCACCACCGAGCATGTGCTCTCTCGCGTGCAAAACGTCCTCGCGATTTGCTTTCCTCGCTCCTTCGCGCCTTCTCTTACCCTCCTCCCTCGCTCGCTTCTCGCCCTTCGCACCCCCCGCCGCCATCCTTCTCGTCTCATCCCTCTTTCTTCGCGCGAGGACGCGCGCGTTAACACGTGCGCGCGAGCGATGGGCGAGAAAGAGCACGGATGACATATGCAGAACGTAGCCACCTCTATATTTTACGCCGGGCTGTTCGCAGGAATTTACGACGCTGCCATCGGCATTCTTCTCCTACCTATCCACCTACAGCGTTGCTTCCTCCTTTGCAGCCTCCCGTAAACCCCCCGCTCCCTCCGCTCGATCGCGCCCATTTCTGTATTTCATCGTTCTCTCTCCTTCTCTCTCTCTCTTTCTGTCCTTTTCTTGCTTTTCCGGAGCTTTCACTGATTTGTTCGCTTTTCTCATTTCTTTCTCTGCGTTTTTGTCTCTTTTTGCCGTCTTGAACTTCGGAAACGTCAAAAGTCAACTTCTTTTTTCTTGCGAGATGGATATCGACATTTTTTTTGTCAACATCGAGTTTCCTAATCACCGCTCATTTATTCTAACGTCTGTCTTTATACTTTGGATTTATTTTATATATTTATGTTATATATAAAATGAATTTTTTGCATTTTTGTTAAGTTAATATTAATATAATATGCTTAAATTAATATAATTAATTAAAATATGCTAAAAAAATGCATCATCGAAGAGAAAAAAATTTTTAACACAATTTTTTTTAAATTTGCGTTCTCATCTCGCGTTTGATTGATTTCTTTTTTTATCCTGTTCTTTTAAGAAGAAAAGCTCTAGTATGAATAGAGCTATATTTAACCCTCGATTGTTACTCTGGATCCAATGGACCCATACATCAACATCGTAAAAAACCTTTTTTTGCGGTGCTAACATTTGTCAAGAATTTTTTTTTATATGAAGATAGCTAAATTCCAATTCCATAAATATGAAAATACATTCTACCAATCTTGAAATTTTTTTGTGATTTTTGTTGCTTGGATATAATTGTTACTTCCGGAACAGTAACCATCCAAATCTTGAATTGGGTCCGCTGGATCCAGTGTGACAACCGTGCGACTAGGCAGAAGTGTGACAACCGAGGGTTAATTCTGTCTAAATATATATTTTTTTTATGTACTTCTTTCTTTCTCTTTCTCACTCTAAATTATTCCGACAAGAATCATCCTTGTTAAAAAATTTTGACAGCTATCTACGAGCCTTTCTTTCATTCGA
Source organism: Tetramorium simillimum (assembly GCA_011636635.1). Lineage (NCBI taxonomy): Eukaryota > Metazoa > Arthropoda > Insecta > Hymenoptera > Formicidae > Tetramorium > Tetramorium simillimum. The sequence continues at coordinate 18,525 of VBVQ01001137.1, forward strand.
CGATGCAATCACATGAAATATTAGTAGCTATGTAAAATATTGATAGCAATATACCGCCGGGCGATAGAGGGCATATCTTTTGATAAATAATTCGCAACGTATCTACGAGAATCTTTGCTCGTGATATCCGGGAAAGAAGAAGCGCAGCTTTGATTAACGCACCTCGATCCGACGGTGCGTTATTTGACTTTTTAACCGGCTTTCTAACTGAGTTCTGTTTATGCGCGCCGCGCTGCCGCTCCAGGCGAATTTTCAGCGAAGATCAAAGGAAAACTAGCGCGACTAAGGAACAGATTAAAGCTGCAGCCGATGAGGGTTTCCTCTTCTCGGCTTTGCCGGAAACTTACGACGCTTTCTTTATTAAAAGCTAATAAACCGGCCGACTGTGCTTGGGTGCCTCGGCCGCGATTTCATTAATTCCGCCTTTAATATTGCAGACCGAACGATTCGACGGGCGCTGCCGCTGGCTGGGGGTTGTTAGGTCGGCGTCGAAATAATGTAATCTCTAATCAGACATTGCCTCTGCGAGACGACGCCATATTGCATTCCCTTTGACATATGTAGCATCAGGCAATTCTCGTCGACGCCCGCGAATCTCCTCCATTACGATTGCAGGCAAATTTGGCGTTCGGTGAGCTTTCATTCCAGCCGCGTTAGATTTTCAATTGTGACGTCTACCTCGAGGCGACAGGATAGTACGTTCCACTCACGGAATGCTTTATTATTAATGATTTTCAGAGATGGATTCGTAAAAAGAACGAATAGAAAAGTCTTTTAAAAAGTTGATTAAAAAGACGATACAATAATTAAGACGATACAATAATTAAGCGTTCCGATATTCACTGCCAGTACTGCAAATCTATAGTTTATGTCACGCACATTATAGACTTTCGGTAGCGGCAGTTAATTTTGGAACGTAGCCTTAATATATGTCTGCATTATTTGATCTAGTTTTCGAATTGTAACTATTTTAACATTTCAATCAGTTTATGATGCAATATTTTACTTTAAAAAATTAAAAACATGTTAATAATTATCTCCTATATTTAAATAAAATTTCATATATGTATTTGTTTTACTTTTTAGTATATTTTCTAAACTGCAAGAAAAAAATGTGATGATTTTATAATCTACAATGTTTTGCAAATGAATGGAGAGCATTGTTAAACATTCTTTTTGTAAAATTATAAAAACCTGCGCATTTTTAATTTTGATTGCAATAAATTACTTTCATTTTGCGAAAGTTAGTGAACATATTTTTATGTACTATACTAATTATATAATCATTGATGTAATTATTTATGTTTTATTTGCTTATTTGGATCGATTGAAAAATCGACGCGGTTAGCTTGAAGTCACGAATAAGAATCGCTCATCAAACTGCGCTGAGAACTTCTTAATTGAGAAAACAATTTCGTCGGGCAAGTCTGCGTTGTACCTACTTCGGCGGAACTTTCGGAAGTTTTATAAGCCGTTATCTTTTACCGCCGTGCTTCGGCAACTTTTTAAACCTCTGCCGCGCGCGTTGCAGGTCAGCATTTTTAACCCGCAAGACGTAAAGTTAAATATTCACTTCATGAAAGCGCCGTAAAGGGCCAACGGTTTCTCTCTTGCCATGGCTTGCGGAAGACCAACAGGAGAGACGGAATTCATTTACCTCGCCAGCATTTCGCAGAAGCGGATTTTCCTCGTGGACCGATTATACTGTTCTAGCAAATATGACTCTTTCTCTTTAGATATTCAGAAAACCACGCTAATCCGTCAAATTAAAAAAAAGTCTTCAAAAAGTCTTTTAAAGGAAATTATAGAATTTGACAAGGAATTATTTTAGAAAATGATTTTTTAGCTATTGATAGCGGTGATTTAATAATTTATATTCTTTGGTATTCTTAATTTTGTAATAATGAACGTTTAAGATATATTTAAGACCTCATTTGCTAAACGAAACTGATAGAAGTTCGATTTAACATCTAATAATTATTTAAATATTTAATGTTAAATATTAAATCTAGTTAAATTTGCGATCAGAAATAATTTCGAACTTGTCATAGATGTTCTAAAATATATTCAGTATTGATAAATTAATCGGACAATTATTGTAATCGATAAATTATTCGGACAATTATTGTACAATTTGAAGAATCAACAAACATGCTGGACAAAGTGGTCACCGCGGCGGGAAAAGTTATATACTTTGAGTAACATGAACAAACCAATTAGCTGGTTAAGCGGCCAAACCCCCATGAAATTCAATTGTCTTCGCCCCACGCATCTCTCGCCCCGGCTAACCGCCCTTATATTTTCATCCCTCGGCACGAAGACTGCGTGCCCCGAAGAGTCTAACGGCCATACAGGCTCGCTATTATGGTGTCAATTAAATTAGATCACCAGCTAGCTAGGGGTGGCTTAACTGATACGACGTCAGTTCTGCACAGGGATATACCCATGTAAAGTATGTCGTCAGAAGTGAAATGTAAATACTCGTAGTAAATACTGTATTAACGATACATATAGTATGTATTTATTCACATTTGTGTGCATTTTAAATAAGCACGTGTGAAAATGCATTATTGCAAAGTGAAAAGTGAATTGTAATTTATATGTGATAATTTGTATTTTAAATAAAAATATAAATAACACAATTTTCTCATAATGTCGCGCGCTTTATGATTTATTAATAATATTGACTGATATTTATTCAATTGTTATTTTGATGCTATTTACAGATTGAGCTAGTATATTTCGATTTTGTTTATTTAATAATATGTGTATACATATATAAAGCAAAAAATATACATATATAATCATACGAGAAATATAATAAATTAAAATATAAATGTGTGTTCAGATTTAGTATTATTACGTCAATATGCGTTTTCTTTAAATAAACATACTATTCAATACGTTTTGTTATTCATGCTAATAACAAATATAATGTAATGTATTATATAATGTTAGAAGTATTCGAGAAAAATGAGCCACTTAAAAATTTCAAACTTTTTAGAAATCCCATCTTTGTTATCAGTTAGATGTAAAATATGTGATAAAGTCTAGAATTTAAAAGATAATATTTCAAAAACTTTAATTAAATCTTTATGAAAAATTAATCCACAAAAATGTGTTACAATCGATTTAATTTATATTAATGGATATTAATAGAAGGGCAAATATTGTTTTGATAAAAAATTTATTTTTAAAGCGTTTATGTTAATATTATTTATATATTTATAAAATAATTACCAACTACAGAAAAGTAATTAAACAATTATATCAATTTTATCGTTACCCTTATATTCGCAAAATATTATTAATATATTTTATTTTTTTTCTTATTCTATCATCAATTTTTGATATAAAATTTATTTAATTGTTTTAAATATAAAAATCGCAGAAATATCGAACCAAATTGAATTAAGCGAAAAACTTGTCGAGCACAATAGTAAGTCATATTTTACAAATCACTTGACTGTTTATGAATAATTTAAACGTTCAGTCTCTGAATATGGGCGAGGGTAAAACTGACAATCCTCCGAGGACAAAACGCAGAAGCCCCTTAGGGACATGGACCCTTTGTTACTGCCTGGTCGCTGGTTGGAGCAAGGACGCCAATGTTTGATCCTGCACTACGCGGTAAGCCACGGAGGATCATCGTCCGTATTGATCTATTCTACAATTCACTCCGCTGCTTCTCATAGCAAGCAGGAGAAGTTTAGAATCGAGCAGCATAAAATAAATATATTTCACTGTAAGATAATAGAAGACCGTTTCTTCTATTCTGATTTAACTACAAGTTTGGCATAACTAGAGAAATAAACAGAGAATTGCAATGCAAAAAAATTATTATTATTAATCAATGATGATTGAGAAAAATTTGCTACTTAGAAAGCATTCTTAAGTTCGGTAATTAATTAATTAAGCATTTAATGTAGATTTGTATATGTTGTGTTATAAACACTTAATCCAATCTATATGTGTAAGAATAAAATGTTTACAGAAACAGACAATTATTGCGAGAATTTCAAGAAAAAGTGTCTATACAATGCTGATAATCTATTTGGTTTTTCAAGAGTTTTTTTTAATTTTCGAATAAAGGTAAATGGGCTGCAATTAAATTTTTATACCGCAAAATAAAATAATTGAAAATATAAATATAGGGTGAATATCTAATAGATGGCTTTTCATCTTATTCATAGTGAGATCGCACCGCACGGAGCGACTCCGTGATTCATACGATTGCCGAAAAAGCATTGAGCCCGATTCCGGTGTTGATCCCTAAGCCTCGCGAATACAAAAGGCCATATTCAGGATCGACCTGATCATTGCTAACGATAATGGTGGATTAGCACGATCACATCTGTCATTGACTTATGCAATCCCGATAAATTTTCTCGAAACCTGCTACGTTAAGTTGAACTAGATTCCATCTGTGTGAAATCGAAACTTGTGAAATCGAATTCCGAAGCAAGACAAGAAAGCTTTTCGATGTTCTTTGAATAAGTTATAAATGTACAAGCAAATATTTTACGAGTATTCGCGTACATTACTGACAAATCCATAAAACAATTTAACAGAAACATCGTTCAATTTATTATGATTTTAATAATTATACTTTGTAAAATTTGTATGTTGTAGTATGTATTTTGTTAACAATAAGGAATAATTATGTATTTTTTGGAATAATAAAATTATTAATAATAACTACAATATTTTCTTCAAACGTTCTTTTTAAAGTTAATTCTAAATCCATTAAATTGAAGAGAATTGCCCGTAAATTAAAAAGATAAAAGGAAAGTAAGAAAATAATGTTATGCTGTTATATTATCTTTTTGCATTCTAACTAACTTAACTTTTACAATTTCATTTTTCTTAAAAATTTTCTTCAATGTAAATTTTGTACAATGGTTGTCCCCGTAAATATTTTAAATGTTGCATAAGTAGATACAAATTAATTAGAATATCTACAACGCGTTAAGAAACATAAGAATATGCAATGAACGATATTCACGAATTTCTTGCGTTATAGTAAGGGTTTGAGGAACAATGCCAGAAACCTGTGCATGAATATAGGGAGACTTATGTCGGATATACATTTCATTTGGCGGCCTGCCAATTGGCCTGATCGTCCCAACCGAGCACTGCGGGCATTTCATGGATTCGACGAATATTTAGTGGGGTTTTACGGATTTAACGCTTGCCGTCAAAGCAGGTGGTTTGCACATTGAACATTCATCTTCTGCGGTCGGCAGTCTTGCGGATTAACCGATGGCCCTCTCTTCTCTTGTCAAATCTTTATGATGGTGTATCATACTTCACCATTTTATCCTCTCCTCACTCTCTTGACATCTATACGTTATTCCACATCATGCGTTTTAGTATAAGTTTCGTTTATAATGCGTCGGTCTCTTAAAAATTGTGGATAAAATTAGAAAGGAATGTATTTCCCTATTAAAATTTTTGTACTTTCAAATAGATTTCAACAAAAGTGGAGATAAGATCAATGAAAAAAAATAACGTTTTTCCTTCTCTTTCTATTCTTTTTTTCTATTAAAAAAATTTTTTTCTATTTAAAAAATTCAAATAAAAACTGAGTTTCTTTTACTTATATCTTTTTTCGTGGAATATCTTTTATATCTTTCTGTGTATTCGCTAAAATATAATATAATTGTATTTTTCTTAAATAATGATACATGATGCTACTTTTTTAAATATAACATATTTATAATTAATTAATTAATACATATTAAAATCTATTGAAAATATAATAGAAATAAATACATATTTTTAATGAAAGATCAATAGTTATTTATTGATAATTTTATCAGTTTTAATACATTTCTTTTTTATTTCTAAGTTTCTGTCTCTAAAAAATATGAATCCGAATACGATATCGCGCAATTGCTACAAAAATGAAAGCAATGTAATATAAAATGAGAAAAAGTTTGACTTTAGAAAAAAAAGCGATCTTGAGGGGGCACCCGGGTTTGAACCGGGGACCTCTCGATCTGCAGTCGAATGCTCTACCACTGAGCTATACCCCCATTTGACGATACTTGCTTCTATTATACTCTTGTATCACATTCTACGCTAGAGAAAGAAAATCACGCTAATATAATTACAATACTTTTATTGTTATTTTATAAAAAATTTTCACATTTTAAATTCAATGTAGACAATAGATATCGCAAAATATTGGAAATAATTAATGGAAAAATCCTTCAGAATATTACAGATTTTTAATATCTTATTATTTTTAATATCTATTTAAGGTGACAAAGAGATATGATACGTATCTATTTAAAGTGACAAGAGATGGGACACGTAGCAAAAAAAAATTTATTTTAACCAAAATATGTTTGAAGGAAATATAAAACTAAATTCTCGAATGTATTTAGTAAGTATCTTAATGTAATGGTTTACTTTTTTTCACTCTTCGTGCGAGTAAAATAAAATAAATGCGTTTCCTCCCACCGCATTGAGATACTCTTCTTTTTATGTATTCAATATCGTATTGAATATATCGAAGAAGGCAGGATTACGATTTTCTTTATGCGCGCAAAACCAGTTCTTATTATATCCTATTGTACAAACAGCCAGTGCTATCCTCCGGCGATAAGTAAAAAAAAAAGATACGAAATGGAAAACTGTGGAAAATTATAGGAGGCAGCATAATGAATAAAGACAAATATGCTTTGAGACGTTCGCGTTTGTACGTATTTTCAATGTACTAAATATATCGCTCAGAATATGTCAGGTACTTTACGAGTCTCTTAGGGCAGTGCAAAAACAGCCCTTGTTGTCGTACAAATAGCCTTGGGCGCTACCCCCCACGAGCACGGATGGCGACAGGTAAAGTAATATACTGCAGACCACCTAGTGGCTTCATGACTTTGCCATATGTCAGCGTGACTAAGGCACACATGGTCGAGATCATTGTATGCTATATCGACTGAGATATCCCATTTCCCATTAAACTGCGATATTTCGAAGTGTCATATCAATTTAAGAAGTATACATATTTTTAAAGAATTTTAGAACAGTAAGCAATCTCATTTTTTACTCAGTTTACTTTCTCTTTTAATTAATTATACTTAGAAAAAGCGACTGGATATTTTCACTAGAAAAAAATCGATTTTATAAGTATTTGTTATAGAAAATAAAATTATAATTGCGGAAATATATGTATTTTACATCTCTCTTTATTAATTAAAATTACGATTTATGATATGCCTTTTAGCTGTCTTTTTCATAAATTTATGTTTGATTTTGTCGTCGGAAATTAACGTATGTCATATATTTGTACATTATATATATAACGACGAAAAACTCTACGTTATGAATAACGAATATTCCTATGGAGAGTGCATTATCTTAGATAATGGATTCGCTGGCAAATTATTAATTAAAGTAAATTGTCGGTGCAATTTTCCTTAATTTACTTGTATAATTTAGAAGTCCTGACGGAATTCTTGCGACATCCAGTATATAATTTGAAAGCTCTCCATTGTAAGCGACGGAAAATTTAAAGGAGTTCCGACCGGATTTGAACTCAGGATCCTTCGTTCCGAAAGAAATTATTACACTTTCATACATTACAATAAAATTATTGATAAACGTTAATTCATTTTGCATAGTATATCCCTTTGGTGCGTTCTGGGAGACGCTATTAGCGCTATCAGTATTAGTCTATCTTCATTGTTCACAAAAAATAGAACTAAAATAGACTGATGCTGATAGCGCTAATAGTGTCTTCCCGAACGCACCATTTATCTATCAATAATAAATTTTTAAAAAGGTATTTTTATAGACATAGAGAATACAAAAATTATAAATTTAAATATTAAAATAATGAATAATTCTAAAAATAACAGTTTTAATCTAACAACCGAATAATGCGTACACTTAAAAAAAAAAATAAATAAATTTCCTGTAGCATTTTCTATGTTTTAAATTATATTATTTATAAATACAGGACTCAACCTGAGCCTTCAACTGGAATAATACACTCCACTGGAACTAAACCACCATGGAGTGTATTATTCCAGTTGAAGTTCCAGGATGAGCTCTGTATTTATAAATAATCTAATTTCAAACATAGAAAACGCTACAGGAAATTAATATTTTTTATTTGTATAAGCGACGGAGAAATTAAAAGAGCCCCGACCGGATTTGAATTCGAGATCCTTTGTTCCGAAAGGCTATGTTATTATTCCGTTCGCTTATCTCGACTTGGCCAAACGGCCTTAAATATTCTCTACACCATTATGACTAATAACCATAAAGAAATTCATATTTTACGACCTTATCAATTAATATAGATTGTAGCAGTGGTACAGAAAAACAAAAAAATCATCGGATATCAAGTTTTGCGTTTTGTAATATTATCAAGAGATTTACGTTTATATTCTAGTATTGCGAATAATTGTTACAGTTCTTTTTTCTGAAAAGTATAAAATTAGTTTATTAATCTACTATTGTAGATCTATAAAGGATTCTAATTTCCTCTTATAAGTATAATATTCGTCGATCATGTCATCATTATTATCCCTCTTATTGCATAAAAATCAATGGCAGATACTCCAACGTACTTTACAAATCGATGAACAGTCCGGTTGGTCGTTTTACAATGCTTGCCAGTTTAACGAGAAAAATAAAGCGGGTAACGTCGAAGTCGGTCTATGCAACCTTCCGTTTGGTTTGCGAATTAATCCATCAAAACGGTCACGGTATAACTCATCCCTTCCTTGTTTTGTTTCGCGCGCGTCCGCCTCTGTGCTCGCCTCCTAAAGTCCGAGAGTCGATTGCACACGCTGCGTTTAAATGCACCGACAACGACGGGCGGCACGAAAATTTGATTCGCATCCACATAGGCAGATAGAAGAGATTACGTTTTATACAAGGTGTTTCGAAGCGGTCACGCTCTTTCTTCTGCCTTATGCTAGGCAGTATTTGATTATCTTCGCGATTACTTCAATAATTCATTGATAAAGCGATCGTTGAGCGATCGAATGATCATCCACGATAATTTGATTGACGTGACGTAGATACACTTCATATAAATCGTAGCATAAATTTGTACGAAAGTACAAGTACTACGTTTTGTAGACCGGATAAAAAGAACACGAAATGAAAGTTCGTTCGTTCGTTGCCAAGGATATTTATTACGTGACGTATGAAGCTCGACTATCTTGATCGTGACTGACTTATCCATAACTTTGTTCCTCGCAGCAGTAAGTCTAACTCGCGTTACCGCGTCACGGAACGATATTGACAAGCATAATCATTGGACAAAAGTCACATCGATCTAACTTTAATCCAATGATCATTTTCTCCTAATGAAATAATTATCAGGTGATAGAAGAAATATCAGTGGCTTTTAGTCATACCAATTACATTATCCATATATCTTTTCGTTGGTCGCCTCGAATCGCAAGTAAGATTAGATCTAATCTTGCTTGGCACATCGGAGATTCGCGGTTATTTCACAGCGACGATATTTATACGCGCATATATTTACATAGGCTTTATTTTAATCGTCTTTAACATTCCGTCAGTCTTCGTCAAGTCTCAACAAATCTATCATCGGAAAAGTTAATAGCATCCGTTTCCGGATACTTCTGGACGATATTAATGGATTTCTCGCTAGAAACAAGAAAATTAAATCACTGTTAATTAGATTATAAAATAAAAATATATATGGATCATGTAAAATGTCAATTAAAATTTGGGCATTTATCCATATCTGAAAAATTGACCTATGCTTAAATTTACATATATCGTTTGAACTAGAATTAAATTAAAATGTTCATCTTTATTAATTTTACAGCCTTTTAAATAACAAAAAAAATCGCAAAAATCGAAACCCAATCTTCAAAACGGCGCCATTTTGTTTTTTCGATATTTTTTGTTTATTCTAGTTCAAACCTTAGAATATGTTTAGTTCAAACGATAGCCATCAACATATATTTTAAGAATATGTTTGGATTTTTTGTTTCAGATAAGCAGGGTACCATGGAGTACTTTATTTTTTTACCTGCCCTTGCAACTATTGCTGTACAAGATTTAGTTTATGAAATAAAGCAATAAAAAATTTCTGAAAGATACTCAAGATGTGTACTGATATGTAGGAAAAACTCTGATATAAATAAACCTAAACAATTTTGCATGAAAAAATAGTAAAAATATCTCAAAAATTGAGCTCCTAGACCGGAATCTCCCCTTAAACAACTATACAAATTTAGTTCGTACAAACAATTTTTTTTCTCAGTGTATGTAATTGTATAGATATAGAAATATTTTATTACATTTTTAATAAATATTTATGTATTTAAATACAAAAAATATAATTCCAAAGCTAATGTATAAAAAATATAATTTATTAGAGTGCTTTGAAATCTATCTAATTATAAATGAAAGAATTAATTTGTGTCAGATTTTATTTATAACTTAAAATGCTTTTGGGAAGTTAATAAGCTAATAGATTCTAATTGCTAACGATAATTTTTCTCGCAGTAGGCAATTCAAACAAAGTAAGCCACGTGTGTTTGCTATGTTATCGCGCTCATACGCAAAGCTCTCAAAAATAACTGGCACTCTTATCCACGTATAATTCTTACGACATAAAGGTATATATCCGGATCCTGGCATCAAACCAACTAGCACCATTAACCCAAATATATATGTCGTCCATTATAAAGCGAGTACCTAGTAGATAAATTAGTCACGGATTTCCCTTGCGCACAGTCTTCGTTTCTATCGACCTCGAAATTCTGCAATTCGATAATTCAGGATTCAATCAAAGATTCATTCACTACCAGAAATTCTCTTTTCATGCGCGTTCTCAGCGTATTATTTCATCTTTGTTTTATATAGAGCATTTTACATTTTACATTTTATTTCATCTTTTATTATTACCATTATGACAGAAGTAATGACCAATAAATTATAAAAGCACTTTTCGCGGGATGGTAAGAAATTTTTTCTCTACAATATCCACGTATGTCCTCCATGTTATACTTTATAATTAAATAACATGTATGTATGTTATTTAGTTATAATATATTTATGTAAAAGAATAAAGTGATATGTATTATTATGTAAGATACATTCAGTCTTCTAATTTTATCATGAATTTACACATTCCTTACAAGTAACATATGTCTCATAATTTTATGAAATTGATTTGTACTTTTCAGAATGATTCTCCGGTAATCATTATTGCAAGTGTTTTGTCTTGTAAAATAAAAAAAATATCTTAATAAATATATGTTTTTCTAGACACAAACAACTATGCTATATTCTCAACTACTTCGAAAAATTAGCTGCGAACGAATCCGGATTATAAAAAAATATGGAATTTACGTATAAAAATCTTTTTCCTAGAACGAATTAAATTAGCACAATTTCTTCCTGTTCACGAAGAACTTCGTCAGACATTTTAACGTGCGACACATGCTCGCATATCCATTATGCAAATATACGTGAATGTCACCTCATGTGATTCGTAATTTCTCTATACACTACATTGCACGCGTATGTATGTGCGAATCGCATACAGGGTGACCTAGAAAAGGTGAATATCGATAATAAGCATTTATAAGCAAAATTAAATGTTTGTTTACAATAAAATAGCATAAAGATTCTATTAAAAAAAGAAATTTCTGTTTTGAAAAATTTAATTCCAGTATTATAAAGAAAAAGTCAACTAAATTTATATCTATGTACTATGAAAATTATATTATTTTGTTAAAATAAATAATTAAAAAAAGCTTGGATATATTGAATTTTCGCTTAAGAAGAATTACGAATTCCTCAGTCGACACATCATTCAGAAGATAAATATAATTATGATGAGTTCAATTGCTATTCTAATTCTATGTTATAAACGTGATTGACTATTATACACGGATTGTCATGCTTTCTTCATCGCAAATGAACGTAAGCATTTTAATAGAAGGCATAATTCGAAACTCTACCTTATAGACATCACTCGCACAGTGAATCTGAAATTTAATGTTGATAATGACGATATGCGAAGTCATTAAAATTAAGCCGGTTTGAGACGATCGATACAGGATCCCATCTTTTTCAGACCACCCCGTATATCCCCGTGTGTATGTACATACACACGTAATGCATGCAGGTGCCGCGGTGTTATGCGCACCCCGACTGTGCACGCTCGCGATCTCGCTTGTGGACGCATCGCGCGCCCGTGAACGCATCACGAGGCCGGCGCAGCCGTGGGTCCCTCGTGTGGGTGTAGCGTCGGTGGGTGCTGCGTACACACCGGGTAGTGTAGGATCAATATAAGCGATGACACAGCGAGAGCTCATCTTTAAGCCACGCCCACGAGCACGCCGCGAACGAATGCAGACGCTAGCCCGGCCGAGCGCGGCCAATCGGCGTGGCGCATCGATTTTTCGTGCCTTTTTCCCTTTTTTTTCGCGAAAGTGAATTTCTTCGCGAGGCTGACAAGGCGGCGGTGAGGGCGAAAAGGGAAAGAGAACGGAGGGATGGGGAAGAACGCGGGCGAAGGCTTAAAGGGTGAATGTTGGAAGATAGAGAGGGTACGATGAAGAGCGACGAAGAAGAAGGTGAGGAGAGAGAGAAAAAGAGAGAGAGATAGAAGGATGGAAGCAGTGACGGCAGTTGAGGGAAAATACGAGGGGATGTTGGAGAAACGGGGGGAGAAGCGCGCGGAGAGAGAGACGACTGTGGAGAGAAGGCGGAGGATGAGGATCGATGAGGACGGGGTGACTCTTCCATACTAGGGGTAAACGAACCTCCATTTCATCTACCCTTCATGCCGTTATCGGTTGTCCCTTTTTCAATCGAGGGAGCCCCCTGCTGCTAGGGACATCGAGGTGTACCGCGAGCTCATCTTCGCACGTATCTTGTCGAAGCCAGCAGTTTCTTGTTATTAAAAATTGTACTTGTCGTTAGTAATATAACTCGTGTATTACTTTTCACGGAAATGAAATTTATTCGATGCCTGATTAATTAATATGCCTACGATTACATTACGAGAGAAAAATCTTTTCGATAAAGCGCAATACTTATTTTCGAAGATGTATGGTCCTGCGAAATATTAAATTATTTGTTAATTGGACATGAGAAATATTAATATTAATTTTTTCAGTAATTGCTATTTTATAAATTTAGTTACTTCTAAACTTTCTTTACTATTTTCTTGATAGTAGAAGTTCGTTGAATTGACGAAGTTAATATATTTATTATAATGTGAATATTTTTACTTTATAATTTAAAATCCATCTGTTCATATAATTGACGGAAAAAAATCAGCATTTTCAAAGTAAATGTCAGAGACACAGGTTATTTCCTTTGTTAATTTGAGATAATGGGTTGCAAGGTTAATATAGAAAATATAGAAACTGTAGAAAATGCTAAATATGTGTATATCATCTCTAATTCTTTAGAAAAGTTTACATTAATATCCTTTGTATAAAATATTAAACTAATTTTGTCTTTAATTTGAGGTTCATTTCACTTTAAGTGTTCGTACGAATAACTGAACCTCTTTCGCCATCTTGTAGTATGCGAGATAACTATGAGAGAAATGCTTTATCACTTGCGATAACATACAGTGCTGAATATTTATAAAACAATTTATAGACATCTACGTTTTTGTATTTTGAATTATGCCCTGATTTTTTACAAAAATTTTATATATAAATAGTTAATAAGTTACATTCTTAATACATATAATTTTATGTGAGCCACTATTAAAGAAATTATTATTATATATATCGGGAAAAATGAGAATTTAATATTTTTTGGAAATTTACAAATTTTTATATAAAATTTATATTGTACATTTTTCTCTCTCTTTGACATGGTATTCCTAGTAATATACGTTAGTTTTTATGTTTCCTAAATGTATCTAATGTGAACCATTATGTATTGTAGCTGATGTAAATATCATTACTATAGGAGTAAGAATTAAATTCAAAGCAAAATGTAAAGCTTATAAAACTTCGTATGAAAGCCTATACTAATGTTGGATAATAATTAGTATTTTAATCAAATTAAAATTGAATAAAGTTGATTGAGATATGTGATTTTGCTTAAGAAATGATTGATTAAGAAAAAATAAATTTTTTATTATAAAACGCATGTTTAGAACTTTGGTGCTAAGTGCTATTAAATTAATCGTTTATTTCAAAAAAAAATTTTACAAATTTTAAAATAGAAAAGAAAAGTATTTTTATATTTTATTATTTATTCGCAGGAAATGCACATTTCTGCAAAAAGATGCGATTAATAATTCTAAATTATCGCAGTATGCATATTTAAATATTGTATAATTAATGTTATTTACAATATTGCTGTTTGTTCGTTTTAAATACTAGAAGTGCATCACATCGGCTCGACGAAATCGGCGATTACTGCGAAGGCGCATTTAATTATGCACGCATTTATACCGCGATACGCGAAATGCAGAACGCAAGATAGAACGCATTCTGTTCTATAATGTTCCACTCGTGTATATAATTCAATGTATATTCAATTAAGTCATGTATAAATATCTCAATTAAGTGTCCATGCAAATCTATTTTATGAATAATGCCACGCGTAGTTCACTTCCCAGATAGCAAACTGACGTTATTTATTGTCATTTTGATGTTAAAATAACGTTTTTGACGACATTTCGACGTCAAAATGACGACAAATAACATTAGCTTGTTACCTGGGTTGATTGAACTGAAATTCACGGTCGGATTTTGGAAACGATAATAAAACACGGGTAATATAGTTACAACGATTGAAATTCCTGATGCTGGGATCTGATGAAAGATACCTCGATCGCTTGGATTCTTTCATGAGAGCATAAGGATTATTTTCACGTATCCGCGGCACCGGAATCTGTACTCATCTGTACTCACCGTAACCGTTTTAAACTGCGGAGTAGCGTCGATTGTAATAGACGAAACGACGAATCGACAATGATCGCGTAAGTCCTATACATTCTGGCGATCGCCGGTCACTTTAGTGGGCAGAAATTCGTGCGCACTGCACACTTTTAACGAATAAAATTCCCAATTAATTGCGAAATGATCGCGTTCTCGCGTTCCGAAGCAACGCGCCGCCGAAATTGTATGGCGCCCGGATTAGCGCGCGGGTAGTTCAGATATTTCAACATTGAAGTAATTTAAGATATAAATAATTAAGAATCGCGATAAGAATAGGTACGCTTTCTACAGGCGTGTCGAAAGTACGAATTGTACTAAGCGGATATGAGACAATCAAGAGATAGAATTATATATTTTAAGATAAATAGAGTTTTGTACCAACAATGAAAAATACGAATCATTTTAGGGTACGTGGCGCCATCTGACGTGACTACGTGGTAAATAATCGTTTAACAAGAATTAACGAAAGATGGCACCTGTAGTCCATAAATTTCTCACAGCTGATCAATCGTATTATTTTTACGATTAATATTGTCTAACATTTCGCAATATTTAGCTTCTAATGAGAAGATATGTATCTATCCTGCAGTAATTTTCTTTGTTTCGGCACAATTGATTCTATTATATTTCACGATTTATTCACGAGATATTCATAAAAATTTAGATCACGCGAAGGAATTTTAGAATGATAAAGGATTATATATGCCAATATTAAGTTTTTTTTATTTTAAAAGACTGGATCTTCTTTATATTAGAATAAATATTTCTGATTAAGCATTTAAATTATCGTGAATAGAATAACTTTAACCAGATTCTCTACTGATTAATTTTGTCAAGATCATTTTCTATTATGGATAAACATGGATAAACTTATAAATATTATTTAATTGTTCGACATTTACAAAAAGTAAGATTAGATTAGAGAATGATATAATTAGAAATTTTGCTATAAGCATTTCTGCTGATTGAATTGATTACTAATTTAGTTAATAGAAATTTATTCGAAATTACCATTATTTTAATTCTTTCGTTTACAATTAATTCATACATAGAACTTAAAATGAGTATATAAAATTATATGCTAATGTTTCAGGGTTTCATTTTTTTTATTTACAATTAAATGGCTAATGAATAACCAGAAACGTAAATAAATATCTTTCTCAAGTTTCTTATATATTATTATATTTTGTATAATACGTATCCGAGGAAGTATTAAAAGATTTTTAATAGTGGCACAGTAAAAGTATTATAACTTTCTCCTACTTTAATTTTTACCATATAAAGAGAGGAATTGAGTTTGTAATTTAAGAATATCAGGTATAAATAAACTCTTATTAGAAAAAAGGAAAGGAAAGAGATGAATCAAAAATTATATTTTCAAAAGAAGGAACAGAAACTCTGGAAAGTTTTTTGCTACGAGGGAAGATTTACCTAGGAAAAAAAATTATTTTTAGATTTAAATTTTGACCCAACTTTCGTTGGGTACACAAAAAATTGGTCTATAGACTCATCAATTGTTCCCCTCCACGGAAATCTTTAGTAAAAGGCGAAAGATTTATGCGTGACTTGAAGGGAAACCAGAGTGCTAAAGCATTGCTTGGCTCGTGTACTTATAGCATATGGTGTTGAATTTTGTTTACGAGAAAGCGACCATCTAGCGAGCCACCTAGCGGCCACTACGAGTGTTAGTTTGGCCATATGAAGTAGCGCGCGTGGACTTGTTTCTCCAGTTTCACCTTACCGGTTTTAACATAAAGGCGACTCCACACATGCGACATACCTCGAATAGTCGCCGTTTGGCAAACTATTTACAGAGATGCTTGTCTAATGGCAAGCACGCGTATCCATATATACATGTATTCTGCGAACATTTCATTCAGATCGATATCGAGCGGAAAATATTCGTAGTTCGGCGAATACCGAATATTCGTTTCGCTCGCACGATTTACATGCTAACGCTATGCGTGATTTGTAATTCGTAATTCGTAGAAATTCGTTGGACATTCGAAAAAATTCGTTATTCGCCAGTGTAAACCTTCCACTATTCGCGATTTAGAGTAAGTGTAGCGCGACACAATTATAGATTGATTCGTGAAGATTCGCGTCCTTTGAGTTTCGCCAAAAAAACCGCTCGGTTAGCGAATCAGTGTGAATGGCGAATTAGGCATTACGAATTAATGAATTTTTTCTCCACATTATTCATGAATGTTATAAAAATCACGAATTACGAATACGCGCATAATGTAGCTCTAGCTTTATACGAGATACGACGAATGTCAAACATTCGTTGATTCGCAGAATGCCGCATGTGTGGAACTACCTTAACCAGTAACCTCATATTCAATCGCTTGACATTTTACAATTAATTTTAATATTTTGAAAATATACAGCTATAGTATCATACATATTAAATGTGTCATAATTAATCCCGTCAAAATGATTTCAAATCTAATTTAATTTATACCTAAATTTATACTTGTTAATTATATCTAAATGTGTGGTAAAATTTTTCTTTTACGAAGATATTTTTCTCATAGATATAAAAATCTTTTCAACATTACAAAACATTCTACAGAACATTACAGAATTTTATTGTCTTTTGTAGAAATAAAAATATCAGTTGAAGTTAATAGCAGAACGAACATTCTAGTCAAAACCTTGGAACTATTTTTGTCCTGTTATAAGGAAAACCTGTAGTAAATGGTAATAAAAGTAACACGGGGTCTCACAAAGATCCAATTTTCTGCCGCTACCGCGAATTTTCCATTTCACCCTGTTCCATTCTTGTGAATTACTGAATGTGCTGACTGTGCGTAGTGAAAAAGTCTTTGCTAAATTTCATTTCCCCTAATCTTAGCAGTTAGATATAAAAGTAGTAGATCTTTAAAGTTATTTGATATCTGATTGTAAATACACATTTTTTCTCGGTGCACATAGTTCTTTCAATATAATGCGTTTTCCATTGTATTATTTATTTCGATGTTCAATAATAAATTACAGAATTTGTACAATTTAAATTCGATTCTTTCTAATTATTCTTATAATCTAAATATATTAAATGAAGATAATTAGTTATCATATTAATATTTAAAATAAAGCTTTGTTTAGATTTAGTATGACATAAATTTTTAAAATTTTATCCTACATATAAATCTAACCGTATAAAAAATTAAAAAATTTTAATTATGCGTGTTTAGACTTTTACAATTAATATTTGCATGCTCATTTATATATTATGTATAAAGTACAGCAAGTATATTGTATTTAGTTAATGTTTGTACTCAATATAGGAGAGCTGTATTCAGAAGGGGGCGTAGCTCAGATGGTAGAGCGCTCGCTTAGCATGCGAGAGGTACCGGGATCGATACCCGGCGCCTCCAGAAGACTATCTTTTTTATTCTTTTTGCGAAATTCTATAGTAACGAGAAAAAAAGAACAGTTATTACAAAAATTATTCTCATAAATTTTTTTTCAACAAAAACGGTTATCACAAAAATATTCCTATAAATTGTTTCTAATGTATTTTCCCTTACGAAAATATCTTTTTATATTTTTATCAGAGAAGTTTTACCAATTTTGCTTAAAACATTTCTCAGAATTAATGCGGTATAATTCGGAATATATTAATAATCACAAATAATTCTTTTAAAGATTTTTATATAATCTTGTAAAAGCATGTGTTAACTTATATAGTGATAATGATAACGGTGTGATATCACATAGGCGCCGTGGCTTAGTTGGTTAAAGCGCCTGTCTAGTAAACAGGAGATCGAGGGTTCGAATCCCTCCGGGGCCTCTATCCCGTGGGTTAGGGATCTTTTTTTTTTAATTTTAGTTTATATTATATTTGCTGTGTAACGTACGGTCTTATTTTTTAACATTATTTAACATTATAGTTCTGTCATTTTTGATGTATCGGAACAGGCTTAGCTTGCATATTTTTTTTTTATTTTTATTAATGCGTACTTATAGTTAATATATTCGCTAATTAATTTGTCACTGAAGATGATCCAATTGTAGACCAAAATACGTGAGTTATTAATTCTTTATAATAAATTCATATTTTACACAAATACTTTATAATGCTCTTTGCCTCTTTTCTTCATTGTCGGTTAAATTTAGTATTTTATTAAATATTTTATTTCTTTATTTTGTATTGAAACATTTTTAAGTATTAATATTAATACATGAAATATAATGCACATTATTTGAATATTATTTGTATTTTAGAACTATTTATTGCTATTCATTGTAGAGACATAAATTAAAAAATCAAGTCAAACGGTTATTAAAAAAGTAAACATAAATTCAACGTAATTAATATACTTGTACTCAAAAGTTTTTTCTTAATTCTTTAATTCTTTATTCTTTATAATTTCTTATTTGTTATAATTGTGAAAGTAAGAAGAATAGTAATAGTTATATAAAGAATAGTAATAATTATTATGTAATTATTAAATTAAATTAAAGTAAAATTAAAGTGAAAAGGTAAAAGGAATTTTTATTATATATAAAAGACGTATATATATATATATAAAGACGTTATTAATGATTGCGAAGCTTTTATCATTGTTAAAAACTACTTGATATAATATGATTGCAGTCAATATATCACTATCTGATTTGTATTTTAATAAAATAATTTTAACTGATTCATAATGACATAAAAATTTTAATTACTATTATTCACCGATTCCAAAATGTAATGACAAAATAATTAAAATAAACATTGAGAAGGGGGAGAGAGGATAGCATAAGAAACAATTGACCCTGACAATCACTTTTCTCATTCCGTTCATGGCCATATTTTATTCGGCTTTAAAAATATTATGTTTCATACAAACAATTTTGCGATACATTTATTGAATGCAGCTGAAAAATTTTAATGATGATGAAAACAAAGTTGATATAATATTTCTTGTAGAAGTTAATAATTATTAAAATAACTTTTACTCATATAATCTTGAAAAATATTGAAACAATGATACCTATCATATAAAAAAAATATAATTATTTCTTATAATATAAAAATCATTGACAAAGTATCTCATTAGAAAATTCTCAGAATCCGCACGAAAAGTATCATGTTTGTAATAAATAAGTATATATCGTATTTGAAATACTGTACGCTCAAGAATTTTTAGAACTAATAAATGCTTTACTCACACAAGAGTAATAAAGTGATACTACATGTGAATATGTTATGTGAACACTTACACAAAATAAACATTTTAGATGCATATATATTGCAATTATTATTTATGTTTTTACGATGCTATATTCTGTATGTGTTAATAGATCTAATTAGATTATATAAAATCACTTACGTAATCATATTTATTGCCTTAAAAAAGTGCGACCGTGAACAAAGTGATTGTCATGATCAAACCTTGACGAGAAAAAGTGGAGGACTAATTTAATGTTATTAGAAATATCTTGTTTCTAGAAGTATTCTGGATGTTACATAAATTTTTACTGTATTTTGTTTCCGTTTAATGATTAATTATTTATCTATCCTATTTGAATTGTTATTTGGATAATTTGCATACCGTCCTATGTGCAAGTTAATTTTATATAAAAGTTTAAATAAAAAGGATATATAAATTTGTCAAAAAAGCAACCTTTACTTTTTTATTTTTAACCTTTAGAGGATCGGTAAATTACACGTTATACATCAATATTTTTTTCTCAAAAATTTATACATATATATATGTCAATCTGTCTTATACAAAGTGCTTGTCAAAGCTCGAGTCACTATAGTGGCTTTGCGGTCCTGAAAGGAGAAGAAAAATGAAAAATTTTCTAATTTCAAAAATGAAATATTTATATGGATTTTTGACCCAGATAGCACAAATCCTCCAAAGATATTTCAAGAACGTTCTGAGAACATCTCTATGTTCTAGGAATGTCCATAGAACATGTTTTGGAGATCTTGTGCTATCTGGGGAGGTCACGATTACGAAGTCAGATTTGAATATTTTTAATGATTCGATTGATTAGTATACTGCAGAAAAAAATCTTATCACATACATAGAGAAATAATACTTGGTTGGCAGCACGTGCTTGGGAAGGGGAAAGGGAGATCGCACCGCGATCCAATCTCTGGTTAATATTATTGACAGTTTAATATATGTTTAAAGTACACAGACATATATATATATATATATATATATATATATATATATATACAGGGTGAGTCAATAACTATTAGCACCTTAAATATAACAAAAACTAAGCATTTTGGAAAAAA